>CAUYSK010065782.1:0-62078 GCA_963575035.1 Avahi laniger
TGGGCCACCATGCCCAGCTAATTTTTTCTCTATATATTTTTTAATTGTCCAGCTAATTTATTTCTATTTTTAGTAGAGACGGGGTCTCGCTCTTGCTCAGGCTGGTCTCGAACTTCTGAGCTCAAACAATCCACCTGCCTCAGCCTCCCAGAGTGCTAGGATTACAGGCGTGAGCCACTGCACCGGGCCATATCCTCAGTTTTCTAATCAGGAAAATGGTAATAAATACCAGAACTTACCTCATGGTGTTGTTATAAGAACTGAATGAACAGTGCAAGCATGACAAATAGTAAACACTCAGTAAACATTGACTATTACTAGTCTTAAATTATCATCACATTTGACATGATAGTTAAAGAACAGGAGGTTTTCTAAATGGACTCCCATGGGGGCTGGGAAGGGAAGGTAGTGTACAGAAATATGCTTATTTGTTGGAATTTTCTCTTCCTCTAAAGCAGTTGTTTTTAACTGGCATACGTTGGTGTCATTAATTTTCTCCCTTGAGAGCACCTGTGTGACACTTTCCTCAAACAAGAGGTAAATTGCTGTTCAAGCTGCAAAATGGCATCTGCTTTTACTGTAGACGGTGTGATATTTTTGTATTACAAAGTTGAGGCCAATAAACAGAAAACAGACAAGTGCTGTGCTATACTACCTCTCCAAGTAATGGATGATAAAAAAGAAAACCGTGAAAATGAAGAGGAGAGAAACCTAGGCAAACACCTTTCAAAGTTCCAACATGTAGGAAGACACTTAAAAGATGGCCTTTGGGAGCTATTTCCATATTCACATTTTTGCACATATTCACAAGTGTTTTGACTTGCTCGACTTCCAGCCCTTTTTCCTAACACTGCAGGCCTAAACTGAGCAGTGGTAGGACTAAGGCTACTCTCTGTATTTAAGGTTCCTTTCATCTTGGGGACTCAAAGCACTCCAGTTAACATTATTCAGACAACTTTAAAGAAACAGGGAGTAAAGTTCTTTGTTTTTAAAAAGGACAAAATATGAATTATGATTGGATTTGGCAACAACTGTGAAACTTCCCATTTTCAGAAATTCCTTTTTGATCCACCCACGGCAGCACCCAGAATGCTTACAAGGTCAGAAGGCAGAAGGGGAGGCTTCTCTGGTTTTAGCCAAGCGGAATGCGGGGCAGCAATGATTTGGAATGTTTCACTAGAAAATGAAACTAGATCACTTGCCCAAGGTCCCTGAGTCACCTGTGCCCCTTACTTGAAAGAGTCACAACACTGCACACAAGGAAAGAAAGGGAGGAAACGTCTAAAGACATCTGCTACTTCCCCATTATTCGCAATCTCACTCAATTCTGTTACTAACAATAAAATCTAATCTACTTGTTGATATTATGGGGGGTACTAACTGTATAAAGGCATTTTCTCTACCAGATAGTCAAGCCCTTTTCTTCTTAGATCTCAGGTCTCAGGAAATATTGTGGGGTGCCAAATTAGTTACTTAGCAAATATTTACTGGATATACACCATGTACTTTGTACCACGCTGGCAATGAATCACATGTTTGCTAGTAGCAGAGTCTACTAGCAAAAACAAGAAAAAAGCCCCTCAGACATAGCACTAAATGAAATGTCATTTCATCTTACTGTGGTTATATAATTTTATAAGTATTTATCTCATCATAACAAAATGTTACACTATCAAGGGTTCTAATAGATGTTCTGGAAGAACGCAACTCTAAGGCAATAGATGGATGATAAACTGGCTCAAGCTGAGGAAGTCTAGAAATCCCTTGTTCCCAATCCAGAGAGTAAACTATTATGCATTTGAGTGCAGATTAAATTTGTCAAAAGAGAATTGAACAATATACTACTTATTTGTGTCTCTGTATTGTTGAATACTCAGGATTTTATTGACAAACTAGACCATGTTTAACAATTTTTTTATTATCTGTATGTATAAATTATACTTTTTCAACCTCTGAGTGAAACTGTGTTTTCTATGGCTTGATCATGTTTTAATCTCCAATCTCAACCACCTTCTTCTTTATCTTGCGAATTAGCTTTTCAATATTCTTGAATCTACTGAACTCAAGAGAAGTAAAAGTGATCTCTATATGGTTTGTTTCTATAATTCCACTCAAAAATTGAAATACAAGCAATTGATTTATCTGAAATTTAGAAGAACTTTACTTGATTTAAAAATTCTCACAATGCTTCACTCAGTGTCCCTGATGAAGTTCCAGCTTTTAAGCTACATGTATATTGGAATCAGTTTTCTTCTAGTGGCTGAACTGCAAATCTGAATCTATAATATGTAACTCAGTTATGTTTTTAATCATGACCCTGCATGGTATCAGAGTCTCTGAAGTGAGTAGCAACAGAGTGAAGAAATTATAGGAAAAGTAGAGCCTTAAATGCACACATTTTAGAAACAATTGGATGAAAGCTCTACTTTTTGTGAAAGGCTATATTCAAAGTGTTTATATACCGATAGCAAAAGAAACCCCACAGAAAAACAAAAAAACCCTACATATATAGATTTTACCTACAGATGGCTGAAAGGGTAGTGTTAGAAAGTGGTTTTTCTATGATTTTATAATACTTTATGTATAATTATCTGCAATTAAATTAGTGCATAGTCAAAATAATCAGCTTAAAACAAAGTATTATTAATAAAAACAACTGCCGGACTAAACAACTTCTTTTTCATAAAAGAAAGTGTCATATGCAGCCAAGTGGCAAAAATAGAACGGAGTGAGCTGTGGTTAAGTGTAAATCCTATAGCAATGAAAGTCATTTGTATTATCCTTACTTCTTTGAATAAATTCAGATGACAGCCCTATTTCATTTCTTCATTCAGTTTGGAGGCCAGATGGCATTAGAATCATTTACTTCACCTTGTTGTGCTTAATTACTACAATCAACACACTATTTTCCAAATTAATCATAACAAAGTAATTTCATTAGTAACACAGCAGGCTGTTGAATTATTAGCATCATAACAGTTTGCAAACAATTAAACTTTATTTGAACCTTAAAAATTTGCAGAGTGGAACATTATTGTAAGATCTAATGGCAATAGAGTACAAATTCAGTATAGAACAAATAATCAAGCAAAATGCTATATAAAATATGACTTACAATCACCTTTGAAAAAAATTAGCTCTCTAACTGTTCATAGAAAAACAAATAAAAGCTAAGCAAACATAATGAGAACATAGCAATTAGCATATTTTCTAACAAGCCATGTTGTTTAAATTCACATTAATGATATTATTATGATCTTGAAGAGTATGTAATATATTGTCAAGGGTGTAAAGAAAACTTTCTCCCTGGTTGTATACAAATGGTTTCATCAAATGAATAGAAAGTAGTCATGAATCAAAAATAATGATTATTTTTCCTGTCATTCCAATTTTAAGTCCTTTGTTTCCTTTCTTATATCTCCTACCTATATTCAAGTTAAAAAAGAACAAAGGCCAGAGGAGCTCTGGACAGAAGTAACACCTTATTTCTGTGTTGTCACCATTCACAGAGAGACTATCTGGCTTGGAATTGTTGGTCATCGGTTGGCAAAGGACTCCCTCTCCTGGATTAACTGTAAAAGGAGGCAGAAATCTTCTAAATGCTTTGCATTCTGGGCCGGTTTCTGCCTGAGTGGGGGAGGGGTTTCCAAGTGGGTTTGTGTGCAATGAAAAGCTGCTGCCATCTACTGGTCTAGTCCTAAAAACTTCTCTTAAGCCAAAAGCACTGAAACCTAAATCCAGGAGCAAGGCTACGTTGTCATTGGAAACAACTGTTTTTGCTTTTCAACCCCTCAGACTTTGAAAACCAGCCCACTAAGTTCATCTCTGGTTGTTTAACTTTTGCCAAGATGACTTCAATCTATTTCAATGGCACTGTCTTAGGAAAAGATTAACAATTGCACAAATGTATTTTTTGAAAACTTTAACTGCACAATCTCTCTCTCTCTCTCTCTCTCTATATATATATATAAATTTAAGTTTACTTACAATTTTTAAAATTAAGATTTTTTTTTTTACATTTGCAACTGGATAATCATGGTTTGAGGGGATAATGGTAAAATAGATACTCTGAAATATTTCTTGCAAATAGTTTCACATAAATAACTGAGTTTTTAAAATATTACCAGCTCACTTGGTAGGTTAGGATCTTTATAAAGCAAAGATTCTGAAACGTTCAACAAAGATAGCACCTGCTAAGTAATGATTCAATGTTATTAGATTATATGTCTATTACAAATAATTATTCAATCAGCAATGCATTTTGATATATATATTAAGGCCATATTGGCACCTCATGAGGCATTTAAAATACCTCTGATTTCAAATATACATGAAAAAGTAATGACATGATTCTGCAAATCTTGCTCAAGCAGCACAGAGTATAACTCAAATGTCAAGCCAACAATACTCTCTCACCTGTTGGTACACTTTACCACCGTGATTTCTACACTCTCCTCTCTTGAAGCCTTTTTTTTTCAGTGCTCTGAAAAGTGTAGAGGAGACTCAGACTTGCTATTTTGCAGTGGGACTTCAATAGCGCAGCAATGACGAGGCAGGATAAGATAGCACTTGGTTATGCATTCTTACTTTGGGAATACATTGAGATTCTTTATACCATTCAGTTGTAGTAAAATGGAGTTTATTATGAATTTTTTATTTCATTAAATTTAAACAAAACTATGGTAGAAAATGTTGGCATGCCATCATGGAACTGGGATATTTGTTATTGGTAACGTGCTTTGCACAAACTATACTTCTGGTTTGCACTTGTGCTGCAGGTGACAGCACACTGGCATTTACAATTCCATCATTTTTCTTCTGTGGCTGTATTTACCAGGAAGTAATTTTGTCAATCTGTAAATCCTATTTCCCAAAACCATGTTACTATTGTGTGAAAAATAAGTACCGAGATAAATCATCTGCAAAGCTTTAACATAAACACATTCTTTACATTTACCAAAAAATTTGTATGATATATTCAGTTTAAAAATAATATAGAATTATATATTATATTCTAAAAAATAACAGATGTCCAATGATTATGAAACATTACAACTCGCACCGGAATTAGCAATGGTGGACTACTATAATACAGTAGACTATATGGTATGTATGAAATAGTGATGAATTCTTCACATAAATGAAATGGGTAAATAAAAACTATGATTACATCTTTGCAAAATAGCAACAGGCATAACTTTACTGCTTCCACCTAATTTACATTAATACCCTTCATTTAATTTCACATCAGAGGAATATTTTAATGAATGACTGCCTAAAATAACAAAGACAAGAGATGTTCAACAAAACAAAGAGAGGTTATGAGCTGTCACTCATGCTTTCACAGTGCTTCTAAATCCACACAAGCAGAAGAATCTTCCTTTTCTGCAGCCAGAAAGGGAAAGTTGCATTTTAATTTTTTTCTTCAGTCAAAATGTTGATTTTCCCTGCTTAGAAAAAAATTACATTTTTAGACAAGGAAAAATGAATGTTTACTCAAAATTTTGTCAATTTAACTCCTTAGAAAGGCCATAAAAGTGGTATTTTGCTAAAGAGGAGGTGGTTTCAGAAAACAGCTGGTTATTACTGAAGGAACTTTCTCTAAACTCTTCACTTCCAAAGTAAATTCCATAACGTTATTTAAAAAATTAGACTAGATCAAACAAAGTGAAAAAGATTTGGGGGCACAATCTTGTGTTATCAGAAAACTATAAAGACTTTTAAAAAGGCAACGACTCATAACGAAGAGAACAAGAGAACATATGAGCTATTACAGAATATTGGATTAAAATGTACTTACCCAGGACTCTCAAATATCATACATCTCCATTATGTAGGCTTTAGGCACCAAGCCAATGGCTCCCTTCATTTCTCCTACCCACCAGCCATATCTATTGTATTCCTAATTGAAAACAATATGCAATATTAACCTTTAGACTGGTGTAAGTACAATGTCGTTTGTATGCAACTTCTTAGAAACGTTATTTCTTTTTTATAAAGTTACAAGAGCTTGAGCTGCAAATGGAAACATTTTCATCTTTTTTGTTTCTGGACACTTTAAAATGCTGTTAGGCAAAGATTTAAATTACCTTATAACACAAAGCCTGTTTATTACTAGGCTTAGAACACAGAAACAATCACTCATGATAAGAACTTAGAAAATGAAACTACCTCCAGAAGCCGGCTCTCTCTGACTGCTCCCCTACGTCCACCCATCTCTGTCTGTTTCTCCCTCTGTCTCCGCAAAGCCTGGGAACACCTTTTATGTGCAAGAGGTTGTTAGGGTTAAAGCCAGGATCCTTAAGATATTATATTTGCCTTCAAGAAGCTTCTCATCTAGCAAGGATACAATTATTTTTTTCACAATAAACTACTTAATTCCTAATTAAACTGATAGGACCTAAAATGATTTAGAATGTAGATGTTGCTCCTTCTTAAGAAAAATCTAACATTTTAACAGATAAATCAGAGAATACGGAAACACTAATAATACAAAAAAAGTTGCTCTACAAAATAATTCACAAACAGGTTCCTTGAATATAGCTTCCCCATGGTATTTATTGTTCCTTTTATTGATCATAAGCTACCTTAGGTAAACGATAGGTAGAAGGAATTTAAAGGTGGTGTTAGATTCATTCTTATAGTGAAAGATCAATAGGAAATAAAAGTATCTCATGTTATAAAGGCAAAATATTAATCTAGCTGTAAGAAAGAGTGATTGATGAGTTACTTCTGCATCTACTTTGCAACATGAGATAAACAAACCTATGCCTCCTTTTCTCCCACTTTTTCCTCCTTTGACAGTGGCACCACTGCTTTAGGCATTGTGATCACTCCGTAAACCAGGCTCATATGTCTGCCAGATTGACTGATGTATTTTTATCTCAAATTTATTTATGTTTAGTGAGATACAAACAAAGTAAAATGAATTACAAGTTTCAAGAATAATATCTTCCAAAAGCAATACTCTGCACAAGCATTGTAGGATTCAAATTTAATTTTTCATATAAGATAAATTTTTAAAATCAATCCTAAAAGTAATTCAAAAGGTTATGATTTTCCAACATGAGTCACAGATAAATGTGCATATGCATATTGAGTTATATGTGGGGAAGGAACGGTAATACTGGTACAGACTTAACATTTGTATTGATTAGTATGCTATTGACCAATAGAAGGGAAAATTACGCAATTCTTCAATACAAATGTAGCAACGTTAGCATGCATGTATTGATATGTAGTATATTAATAGAGAGATGATAAGATAAAATCTAGAGGTGCTTTGTTAAACAGTGGGCAGCATCAGAATTAGGTTTATTGGAAGAACAAAGTGGAGGGAGAGGGGAGGATAGACTAACCCTGCGCTTCTTATTCTAATGAGGGCGCAGCTCTGGCTAGTGAAGCAGCAGACTCAAGATTTTAAGTTTAAAAGTTCACTGGTAGCATGAACTTAGTGGACAAAACTGTCTAAACAACAAGAATACTCTGATGCCCAGGACTCAATGATGATGACTATAATCTGTGTAGGATGTACTTATCAGAAGAAAACACCAATTTACTGAAAGCCATTATTAGCAGCCATCATATCCTAATAGGTTCCTAATAAAACTGCCCTTTTGAATTTTTAAGACAAGGAATAAAATTAGAGCCTCACGCTTAACAAAACAAATGCACTTAACCTTCCACAGACAACTGTAAGATTTCAAAATGGATAGTTAACAGGGTAAGTCTGAGTGTTAAAGCTCTTACCCAATGTCAATCTAAGAATTTTTAAATTGATTATTTGGAAAGAGTAAAGTAACTAGTTGCCCCCATCCCATGATAGACAGAGAAAACGTTTAGTGAGAGGACAAACTGACCTATATCTGCTTCCAGAGAATGGCCCTCAATCTGGGTGTCAATGTTTAGATTCAAATTACAAGCCAGAAAGTTCATATTCCTTTATTATATTCTACTTTGGTTACAGTCTGTACTGTCAATTAAGATCATACTGCCGATCTCAAAAAGCTTTACTCAACCCAAATTTAAGAAATTGATTTCCAACAAATTACATCAACAAAGGACTGATGACAGATTTCACACTTGAGAGAATTCTGTACTATGGTAGGCCTGTAAGATTCATTAAATAGGAGCACAGCAGTACACAGGAGGGAGGGAGGAGCTTACACAACAGTAAACAAATTCCTTGAAAATAACATTCTAGGGAGAAATAAAAAGTTTTAAACTTAAATAGTCTTAAATGCTTCACTTAATTTAAAATAATTGAAAAACATAAGAAATACTTCATGAAAGTACTTTAAAATATCACAGATTTAAACCATAAAAGGGTAAAACTAAAAACCAGAATATTTGTTCCTTTGCATTCATAAAGAATTGCATATAATACTCTTGTGTGGAATTAAGAGATAAGATAAAATATAGTGACTTAAAAATACAGGAGGCAAATTTATGGATTTACACTGCAGCCATTAGAGTACGTTGACAAGTCTGCAAACAAAGGAGCTTTTACTTTTACCATTACTATCCTCTGTATGAGCCTCCTGAGCAACATGAATCCCAATTAAACCATTTGCAGCCTATAAATTGCAATGAAAATGCTTTGTGGAGTACAGGATTCTAAACTTTGGCCTGAAGATTCACTATCACACAAGGTTTCCTCCTGAAGAAGAAAATCTGCCTGTCTTTGCCTTTCCTCTTTGCCACCCCAAACAAATGTGATTATGGATGTCATATCACTTACAGAGGAAAACAATGCAATTGACACAGTATTGTTTTACAGTCCACATACTAACTATAGCATTGTTTTATAAAGTCACAGGTGGATCACATAATGCAAAATAACAAAAACTCTCAAACCTTATCTTGTTAATAAACAAAAAATGAAGAGACGAACCATACTAGGCTGCCATCTAAATCTTTGAAAGGTTAGGAAGCATCACGTCATCTTTATGGCACATGAGATCTCAGGTACAAGAAGGTCTGCCATCTGGTATCCTTCACCCTACTCGGCTCTTAACATCAACTGAAATGCTAACATAGGCAAGTGACTGTACTTCAGGAGGCCTGATAAAATAATGAAGAGTCCTTTAATCTACAGGAAACCATTCTAGTCAATTTATAAGAAATATTGCATCCCTTTGTAGGACGTGTAATTATTTTCTATTAATCATGTGCTATAAAGCTACATTATGCGGTTATTCTGTTATCACTAGAAAGAGGCCTGCAGTCAGCTTCTGACAATGTTAGGTAATTACTAACACAAAGCTGCTTTCTCCTCTCGTAGTAATGCTATCAAGATCCAGAGGTGTAGCGATGCTTATTGTATAAAAATAGTACTCAAAAGAAATTCAATATCTGCAAAATGGATGGCTTCAAGGCAAAATGTAATGTGGCCGTCAAAGAAGCAAAAAAAAAAAAAACGCCAAACTTGCCCAATAATCCGAGAAAATAATAGTAAGGTGGCATTGAACACTTGTGATCTATAACTCGTGTGTTTTCAATTTTCATACCATTAAAATCACTTACTTGTTTTATTTTGTAGTTAAAATTTTAGGCCCTAGTTAATATTTACTAAGCAATAAATTAAAGTGATTGTGTAAGAAGGCAGGAAAAAGGGGCTAGTTTTGATAAAGTAAAACAGAGACTTTATCCAACACAATTGTAAGCGTATGTCCATGTTTACTCATTAACTAAATCTTCTCTGTCTGCTGGTGTATTATTTTGCACTTAAATAAGGCCCCAATATTTACTTAAATCCTTTTCAGCACTATGACTCTCATTTCTCAAATATATTAACCCACTTTCTGCAAAGGATGTGATAAAAGAATGCTGTCTTAACAGAAACCTGACACACTTGTAAGATTTTGGGAGGTACTAGCCCTTTCAGAAACTACTTATTGATATGTTTGAAAGCAACAGGTGTCAGAAATGTTCAAAGATTTTGTGTTCTTTTTCCAAAAATACATCTATGCCTCAAAACATAACAGCCTTTTGTGGAAAGGAAAGCAATTTTAGTCTCAAAATATAAAATACAGCAAGTTTAAGAAGCAATGGACTTCACTATTGTTTTCCAAGTATTCACAGTGATTTTTCAAATTATTTGTAAACACTGTAGTACCATGAAAACTGGATAGTTATTTTAAAATATATAAATACTTTCCTCAAGGCCACCTCTTCAGGCTCTTCCTCTTTATTAACTCCGATCAGAAACTTTGTAATAATCCTCTCATTTCTCACGCATCCATCATCTCAAAAAGTTCTCTTCAAATGCACAACAGGAACTTGACAACCTCAGTGTTTTACTATTACTATTTAACTGCTAGAATGTTAGGATGCTAACCTGTTAAATGAGGAAATTGACACTCAGAATCTCTAAGGTCCTTCATGATGTTTAAATACTACCATTCGTGAACCTGCTTAAAGACACTAAGTTTCCTAGCAGTGTATGGAAATCAACCTCATTACTTTATAATTTACTATGCAGGTGTGACTCTGAGTTCCTCTAATCCGAAGAATTATAATTTTTTTCTCCTCGCACTCTTTTACACTCCATTTTTAAAGCAAGAGAGACAAAAGGACAAGGAAGCTAATAAAAGGAATTTATTCCCATAGCAAATTTTAGTTTACATCCCAAGAGTCAAGACACATTTAATTCAAATTTCTACACAGTCAGCAGTTATTAATATAATACCACAGAGTGAAAACTGATATTCAGACTGATGATTCATAG
Organism: Avahi laniger; assembly: GCA_963575035.1. Classification (NCBI taxonomy): domain Eukaryota; kingdom Metazoa; phylum Chordata; class Mammalia; order Primates; family Indriidae; genus Avahi; species Avahi laniger. The sequence goes on from CAUYSK010065782.1 coordinate 10,730, forward strand.
ATAATGTTAGGCAAAGAAAGATCAAATCATGCTCCGTAGAGAGTGGCTTGGTATTCAGTGTACAGTATTTCACCTACCAAGGCCTGACTCTACTAATTGTTCCCAGGTTCACCACTGCACGCTATTCTGTCGCCACTCTAGTTCAGACCTCACCAGCTCGCCCTGGATTATTGCATTATCAGCTTTGCCTCTCTGTTCTCATCAGTTTACCCTGCTGTTCAGGGACTTACACTATCTCCCCGCCGCATCAACTACGAACTCCTCTGCCTGGCCTGTTCCCACCCCATTAGCAACCTTCTCCTGTCACTGTTCTGCTCCGCACCGCCCACCCTTGCACACCACACTCATTCCCACCTCCACACGTGGTGCTCCCTTCCCAGGGATGTGTCCCCTCCCCCAGCCAAATCCCATCCAACGACTAAGACCCAACTCAAGTTACTCAATCATCATGAATTTTTCTCTGGATTACCTAATCCATACTCACATGTCTCATTTGGAGCTGAGCGTTCATTCCTCGGTGGATTTTATGTACATTAATTTTATTCCTTCAACTAAGTACAAACTCACTGAGGTCAGGGGAAGACCTTACGCTTAATCCGTATGCTCCACAATGTTGGATGTGTAAAAAGTGTTCAAAAAACAGATACTGGATGATGAAATAGACTCCATCTTCATTTTGGATGATGCATCAGCTGACTATCCTAAATATTTTCTTAAGAAATGTAATTTCCAATAGGAATATCTTTTCATTTGTATATATTAGACATATGTAAAGACTTTCAGTAGTGACTAAACAAAGGTTTGTTCTAAAGCATGTGACATGTGCAAGTCCAGCTGTGCAATCTGAAGTAGGACGTTGCTCCTAGTCATGCTGCTGTCGCCATGTGTCAAATGCACTATTCGGGATGTCTTGTCTAAGGAGCTTAAATCTCAGGTGCAGAAACAAAGGTATTTGTCCCCTTTGCAACTGGGAACAAATAATTCTAGTTCTCAGAAGAAATGAGTTCAGTTGAATTTATTTGTAAGCACTGAAGAGATTAAGACAGAACCCTGGAAAGGTAGAAATGGTGAGGGGTATAATGGAAAATCTGTTGGGTTTTAAGCCTTTTATTAGTATTCTTATGTTCTCAGAGGATCCAGTCTCATCATAGCTCTGTTGCTAACTAGGTATGTGACCTTGGGCAATCCTCAAGTTCTTTAGTGATGATTTTTCTTTTTCTTTTTTTGGTTTATATTTATATTCCTCATTGAGACTCTATAATAATCCAGTTACATACTTAATACAAATTGATAAGCCTAGTTATTACACATTTGGGCCCTCACAGAATTACCTTTATGAAATCTTTTATTACGTTTACTAAGAAAATTTTTTGTTGAGGCTATTACCTGCCATTTTGCACTTATTATGTAAAGTTGTTCAGGCCAGATATTCAGTGCAGATTCTAGAAATTCATGTGGGAATTTTTTTTTTTTTAAGTAGCCAGTTGCTGGGAAAAGCCAAGATTCCTCCTCCCCTATGATTAAAAGGAATTATTATCTTCCTATCTTTCCCTTTTTCAGTTTGGCTGCCAAGAAGCTCAGGGCCAAGGTGGAAGTTCAACTGCAGAAACTCTGTTGTCTTTTAAAGTTTCCATAGGGATGGGCCTATTTCCTTTGGTCTTTTACTTATTTTTCTCCAATTATGTTCAGCCTCAATTTCTTCACCTATAAAGTGAAGGGCTAGCACTAAGGTTTCCCTACTCTATGATTCTATCATTCTAAGTACCTTTAAGAAGTCAGAATTATTTTCTGTTTTTAACTCTATTTTGGTAAACATATATTAAACATCTGTCTGGCATAATGTTAGATACTGGGGATACAAAAATACTCAGGACACACTGTCTACCTCGAGAACTTCAGAGTTTAAAGAGAGAGAGAGAGAAAGATAATCATAACATTGGTGTTGGGTGGGAAAGGGAAGAAATTTGTAAAAAGAAAAGCAACTGATTCTACAATGGAATCTAAGAGGCTTTGCATAGAGTGACAGTCGGACTCCTACTCCAGATAGAACAATGAAAGGAGTAATAAAAGGCAAATGCAAAGACCTGGAGAGATAAAAGAATGTGCCGTATTCAGGGAAGAGCAAGTAGTTGAGAATGTGGTTAACGCAAAAGCTACAGGAGGAAGATATGGGAATCGTGGTATAAGATGAAGCAGGAAAACTAGGTTGGAAACATCAGGTGGGTTTGGTTTCTTTCAGTGTTTCTCTGGCTGCCTACCATTCTCCAAGAAGGTAGGGGAAGAGAAGCGATCCTGACTGTCTATTGGATCTATGCTTCTCTTTCTTCGACAGGACCATCTTCCCTTTTCCATTGCATTCTTCCAGATTTTATATGTAACAAACACAAAAAATAAGCATTTCCATATCTGTTGAATGAATAAACTCCACCCATATGTGAAATTCTAGTTCAAGTTCTATTTCCTTATGAATCTTTCCTTAATTACTCTAGGCTTTACCCATATCCTCCTCTTCTGGACTTCTCCAGTTCTACAACATTTATAGCCTATACTGTGCTCTATTACCATTTTCTATTTCATGGATTGGTCTTCCCTACAACTCAACTACAGTACCCTTGAAAGAATGTCAGCCTGTGGCTTCCCTGGATCCGGCTAGGAATAATGCTCTGAATAATAAGTGTTCATCAAATATTTGTTGATTAGAAAATGGAATAATTTTGATCATCTATAAAAGATTTAACTATGCAGAAGAATACTGTCGATAACATGGTTCACTGTCGTGTAGAAAGGAGATGTGATAGTTATAATAAAATTGAGACAGAAAAAAAGTTAAAGTCCTAATCAAGGCCCACTTAAGTGTAGCAAAGTAGAAAGAGAAAAGATGTTAGACCTGCAATGAGTCCTGGAAAAGGTACTTTCTACATGGGTATCTTCAGGCAATTTCCATAAAAATCTTATTATCATTTCCTAATCTGCAAAATTATAACAACATATATTTCATAGTTTATCATATGAATTACATGAGTGAAAGCATATTAAGTGCCTACAACAGGACGCTGTAGGTGCTCAATAATGCTTTTTCCTTCCCTCCTCTCCCTACCCACTGTCTCTTAGTTGGTATAACAAAATATCAGGGCAACAAAAAAATACAGTATTCTGGAATGCACAAGGCAATCTGATTATTAATATTACAAGCAGGTTTCTACCCGACTCTTCCAAAGGGAATCTGATCTTCCAATGAGAATATTTGAGAAACAACCTTTTCTTAGAATTTTACTGATTATTCTTTGATATCTGTCACTTATCTATAATTGATTAAACATTTACTCTAAAATTTTTCTTAATCAGCAGTCTATCTCTACTATCTCATGCCTAATAATTTCCCTGGAATATCTAGCTTCACGTTCTAAAGGGATGAGGAGGGAGACATTTCAAAAGAGTGAAAATGTGCTACATATACCAAGGGAGTTTCTGATTTTTGAGGTAGAGGGTGGGGGTGGAAAGGGCATAAGAAATCATGGATTGTTCAATTTGAGATTCTTAAAAAGTTACCACCCTAACACATCTTTTAAGTAAAAAAAAAAAAAATTATCTTGGTGCTTTTCTTTAAGGTTTTGTTCCTCTTCTGGAAAACCCTGGATTATTCCATGCTGAACTAAACCAATCAGGCCCCGCATCCTGGCTCCTTTCCAAAGCAGCCCCGTCCACTGCTACCTCTGCCCTCTCGCCTCTCTGACGCTGCCTTCTGGTTTATGCAGTGCTATGCGACGTGCCTATTGCTGTATAATATGGATCCTGCTCTGGAAATTACGAAATTTCGTGAACATGTTTCTAGGAAAATACTATTAACTACAATATTATGTCTATGTTTTATTTAGGTGGTAATCAAAATGATTACTAGTAAAAGAATTTATTTTTTTGCCTTAGCATTTCAAGTTCTCAATTCTATACTTCTCAGCAAAATGAATTTTGTAAGATCTGAAGCTCAAGAATTCTTTTTACCTTAGAAATTACAGCATGATTTTAAACCTGATTTCTTAATAAATAAATAAAGGTTTTCTACCTCGAGTTTGATTTTCTTCCTATCAAATGAATACAAAACCAAGACTTGTGCTTCAGAGTTAATCTACTAACAATGTAGCTGTCATTAAAATAAAAAATTCCACTTTATTCATCCTTGTAAATTTGCTCCATTTTTGTTCTTTTTTTAGGAGATAAAAAGATTTCCAAATCTCCATTGAACTACTGAAGCATTTTAACACATAAAAAATCCAGCAGCAACCCTATATAAAAAGAACTGTAAAGCAAAAAGTTACTGGCTTGCATTTTAAGGCAAGCAGTATTTAGATTTATTATTAGTGGGGTTCAAAGGTTAAAACTAAGAAGATGCCAGATACTTTGAAGGAGGGGCTAGCTCAGCTAGGGGTCACATGACAGCTTCTAATTGGAAAATGTTAAAAAGGGAGGGGGAAGGGCAGGGTATCTGTCTACTCTTCTTTCTTCATCGTAACATTTAATTTTCACTGGGAAAAGAAAAATAAAGGCTAAGATTTGTATAATTCTCAAAAGAGGCCTAAATAAATCACCCCCAGGCTGACTGAGCACAGCTGACACTCCATCAAGGCTTCCTAACAAAACAGAAAAAGATGACTGAATTTTAAATTAAAGCTACCGGGTGTCCCAAAAGTCACCATACATAGGGAAAATGAGAAATTGTAGCTAAATGTACCTTAATCTATGAAATATTCATTACAAAATTTTTCCTTTGTATGGAGATTTTTGGGATGCCCTGCATATTTCTGTAGTGATTTTTTAATGAAGACGACCTAATCCCTAAACTAGTTAAATGTTGTTCTGCCATTAGATTTACAAAATTAAAACAGTTTTCATTATAATGCATGCCATTTTATTTCTTGATTTGTCTAAATGTTTATTTATATTGAAAGAATGCATCTTTTCGTAAACTATTTTGTGTTGCCTTTTTAAGATCATTTTCAGAACTGACAAACTTCTAGAAGGTAAGTTGAATCAAACAGTGATAATTTAATATTTCAAACTGTAATTTAGTTCATTACCAAAAGAAAGTTGAATGTCTTTAAAACCTTTTAAATGGTTTTATTTATTAGAAAATTCATAGCATTAATTTCTTTGCAAAGTATACATTTTCTATGCCTTCACAAATATTATATTAGATTCCTTAGGTATTCTTCCTTATATATACAATTTCTATATTTAATTCAGAATGATGAACAAAGTTTCTCATGATTAATTCTAATTCTTTATTTACATGAGATAAGAAAGTAATAACCCATATCTAGATTTAAAGTTGAATTTATGACACCATTTTGATTGCACACATTAGCTGCAATTACCTGCACCGCTCATTCTGAGCCACTAGATGGTGTAAAAAAATAAATTAAAATGGTAAAATTTCATCCCATCACCATAAAATATAACTCTGAGAAAGATTACACAAATTTCTAGGCATATAGCAATGCTAGCAGTTTCTATACTAATTGTGCTTTAAAAAAAATCTGTCAGTACATAACACTGGCCCTACTTTGATCTAGAAACAAGCCCTTTTGAGCAATTTTTTTGCTCTCTTCTATTAAAGACCTTGAATTCTTAAGTTATAATAATACCAAGCTTTCAAAATTGCAGTCGTCATTCACATATTAAATGAATTTATAGTATTAATTTATGGTCTGTGTTTGCCAAAGTTTTGATAAAACTGGAAGGCCAAGCCAATAAAAGATTATTACAGAGTCTCAAGAGATTTCTATCTGAACTCGCCCAAAGCGAGGTAGGAAAGTAAGCGTCTTCACAAACATAAACTCAACCCCAAAGCAACCTGACTACCAACAGCCAAGACACCCATCCATGGCCCAGAATGTGTCCACACCCCATCAAAGGAGAGCTAAGTGTCCTTCCTTTCACCCTCACCAAGATTTACCAGGTTGATTCTACCAGGTCCACAGCAGGAGAACTATAATTATTCAGCCAGTGGTGATGATGTGCTGGCTAACAAGGTCCTCTTTCCTGTTTCTTTCTTGGCTCTTTTTGCAAAAACCAAAATGAGCCCCAGGTAAAATATTCATCTCTAGAAGGTTCCTAATAAATATGATCGTGATGGTAGAACTTCAAGCTTTGTAAAAGGCTGATGGAGGACGTATTTTTGGTCAGTCCTCTCCCAAATAACAGCATTTAAAACTTTAAGATGGAAGTATATGCTTCCCTTGAACTGGACCATGTCTAACCCTAGTTCTAGGATCAGGCTTCACAAATAAAATTACGGTCTCCATAAAACAGGTCTGAGAGAACAGAAACTACCTTCCCCAGAATCCTGAAAGTATGACACACAGCTATGATTATACTTTTAATTTCATGTTAACAGAAAATGATTTCCTGAGGCAGTGGTGACAGTAAGACTTTCCTATGGGAACACTGCTTGTTTCACAGCCAGTCCTGGAGGCTGCCGTTCCCCTTAGGCTTTCAGAGTTTTCCCGATAACCTGCATGTGCTTATATCTTAATTCTCTGGGATTCTTGGTGCCAGAATGGGTCCTAGCACATTATGGATGCTTTATGACAGTTTCAAATTAAACAGAAGGCAGGAAGGCAGGAAGGCAAGAAGGAAAGGAAGGGAAGGAAGGAAGAGGGAAGAAGGAAAGAAGGAAAGAAGGAAGGAGAAAGGAAGATACAAGTACAAGAAAGAAAATAGAGGAAAAAGCACTGATCTGGGAGTCAAGACACCTAGCTCAAGTACGGACTCTGGTACTTTCTTAACTCAAGATCATTCATCTGTAAAACCAAAAACAGATGATCACCGCTAAGACCCCTCACTCTAACGTTCTATGATTCTTTGAGTTATGGTTTTATGTACCAGCCATCTAGTGTTAAAATTCAACATGTGACTTTATTTCCAAATTCTCTTCTGTATCTAACAAGTCATATTATCTCTCTGAAAAGTCCCAAATATTTCTCTAATCAAGAAACCACATTAAACTCCTAGACTTATGATTTAACATTCCTCTACTTATATTTAAATTGTTTCCATATATCATTTGTTCCTAAAATAGTCTCATAAAGTAGACAGAAGGGGATTTTTTAAATCCCCATTTTACAGTAGGGGAAATTAAAATATGAAAATTAGGGGAGCTCACATATATTATCAGAAGTATGATCATGATAAGAAACTTGATTTTTAAATCTAAGGATGAAAAGATTCTGAATAATCCAGTATAAGTCTTAAGAAATAAAGACAAAGATTTACATACACATATATATAAAGATGAGTTTATAGCAATATATTTTGCTACTATGTTTACAAATACAGTATGTTAAACTTAAAAAAAAATTACCTAAACCTGTCTGAATAGAAAAGCATTGTTTTTAAATTGTCGGAACACCCAATGTATTTATATAAAGATGAAAAACTTGTTCTATAAACACAGTTTCCAGTAGTGAATGGCAGACAAAATCAGAGTAAGCACACAGAAGAATAAAAAGGAAGAGGAAAAGAAAAACATAATAAATAACCTAATACCTTACAATGTTAACTTTCGCAGAAGTATATTGTTTCTGGAGAAGGCAGTGGGTGGATGTCAGCCAAGGGCTAAAGTGATAGGTAAACACACTGTTAAGTTGAATCCTGTTATCTGATTGTGTTTAAAATTTGATTATATTTCACTTGACAAAATAATTAATTATTTTGAACTCCCAATTGTTAGTGAGGACCCTAGAAGAATTCCGACTGGCATTTTTCCCTAGTGCTGTAAATCCAAATGCATTTAAAATTTGAGTTTGCATTCCCCCTTTGCAGTTGTCATTTTGGGGTATCTCCTTACCTTGCTGAGAATGTAAATCACATCACCACGCTTAAATGACAACTCATCAGAAAGATGTCCTGTACAATCCCACAAACCCTGGTAAAAATTAGCATAATCAGTGCTTTTATCTCCTAGGAAGAAGGAAAAGAAAGCATGAGTTAGAGTTTTCATGTAATGAGCCCTCATTTAAAAATGAATCAACAGAAATTAAAGGATGCCCTAGATCACCATAATTTTAAAAAATTCTGTCCTGAGTAAATGAACATACTATTACATCCACACAAGAATCCTACTTCTTATTATCCTGTAATTAAGACCATTTTCAAACATCTGATTTTGAATATCTTTTTTTCTTTCTCCACCTTCCATCTAAAATCAGTCATTGCAACACGTTCTCATCAAATCAGCACCGAAAAGTCACTTCCTACTTATTTTATATGACACACTTAAGCCCACCTGCAACATGTTTTGAAGATGAGTCTGCCGCATTTCACCATGACCAACATCCATGAGACGTGACACACACACTGTGAAATAGTCATCTCACAGAATTTGGGACATGGCATAAGAATAATAATAGCAAGGGAGCTAATGTACAAACAGAAAACCAAAACTAGGGAAGCAAAAACTTTTTTTAAATCCTAAAACCTAAAGCTGGTTAAAGGAAGTGGATAATGTGGAAATAATATAAAGGGTAATTGCAGCTCTTTTCTTTGGGGACGTCTGTACCCAAAGCCTCGCAAGCTTATCTCTGAAATATAATACTTTAGCAACTTTGAAATTGCCAATGCTGAAGCTGCATTTTTCAACAGATTTTTGTCAGCCCCAGTTTAGGACTTTAGGCTCTGAATAAACATGCAGCATACACTGGAATTATCAGCTCATCCTTCTAACAGCATAAGCACAATGGATGTGATGTGCTCAAACTGCCATACAGACCATTAACTGATTGATTATTTAGCGCTTTCCGCTCTGTAATACCACAATAAACTGGGTAATAAATGCTTTGTCACTTATACAATGTGGGTCTCCTGAAACACAGAACAGAGTTAAATACACTGGATGCTTTTGTTACACTGAGAACTGTTTCCTGTTTTTAATTTCATGATAATTGAGTTTTGATGAGTTAATGCAAAAAGAATGCAAGTAATATCAATAAGACGTCCATGTATTCACCAGCCAGGCAGAACATATACATGCTGACAACTTCCATCATTGGAACGTCATTTTTGAATTCTGAGGGGATAACTGTGGAGACACATGCTGGACCAGGGTTGTCATCTCAGTTTTGTTATATGGCTCTCAAACAGCAGGCTTCTTGGCAATTCCAACACAACTAGTCACATTAGCAAACTGTTATAGTGTTCACCTTATTACACTTAGTTTTTGATTAATACAAAGTGTTAAGTTTACCAGAAATTTTAAAAAATTCTCTTTAATATTTAAAACATTTTTTAAAGCCAAAAAAGAGAATCTGCATAATATGGAGTCTGAATATTTAGGAAGGAGAATGCTACTCTTCAGTTATACTTGTAAGAAAATACACAACCTAGCAAAATTCCCCTATTAAATTTTTGTCTCTAGGTTTCTAAGAATTAAAAATGACAGAAAGGGACAATGAGAGGGGAGAAGTAAGGAGGGAGGCAGACAGAGATAGAGAAAGACACCTTATTGACTTCTCCACACTAGCATTTGAGCACTCATCACTGATACCAGCAGGGATGTATACAAGCCTGGGAATTCAACCAGGAACTAACAATACTTGTGGCCACCCTTCATTACATTTTTCCCCCCAAAGCACATATTAAGTAAATTCTATAAATGGACACTAGAGGGCACTCTGGCTGGCTAGATCCCTCCAAACATAGTCAATTTTTTTTTTTAGAAAAAAAATCACTTAATAATAAAGTGACTGATTTCCTTTAAAAACCACTTATTTAGACAAATAGAGATTTAGAAGTTGAAACATTCTAGTCAGATTAAATCAACTGCTAAATGGGTCAAATGTTGCGCCCCATGCAGTCCGTCAGTGTCAGTTTAAAAGTCAGGGAATTAGAGCAAACAGAGGATGACATCATTTCACATGCAAAGCCCTCCCCCACAGCAACCGGCCAGGAGGTAAAAGGATCTGAGTGGCTGGTTTCCCTAGTCAAGGCTCCTGTGTGTTCCCCATGCTGCTCAACCTTAGGCTTGGTCCAAAAAGGCAGAAGAAACAAAACTTGGGCTAAAAACTAGAGGAGAGGCTTTGGCTTAGCTGTGGCGTCCCAATGGGTTCCCCAGCTGTCCGGGCTGCTCTTCCCGTTTTCAGATTCTCTTACGATAGTTTTTCATTCGGCAGATTTTCAAGAGGGAGGGGAGAAAAAGAAGGAAAGAAAAGTATATGGTGATTTCTAACACATAATCCTTATCACTTTGGGGTCTCTCTTCCCCTCGATGCACTTGGTGAAACTCCCATTAACACTAATGGGAGTTACAGGAGCACATGAGGGGAAGAGAGACCCCCACCGTGTGCAAGATGCATCTCTCCCTAGATGTGCATCATGAGCATTTCATTAAATCTCACTGCTGTAAAGAGGCAACAGAGCTAGCGATTTGGCAATACTGGGAAAAAGATGCATTTTCGACTGTGCTTTCTATAATCTTGATGATGATGTTACCCAAAGACCAACCTCATTTCTGTGTCCCATATGTGAGCTCTGTTAAAGGATAATTTGTTTATGTCACATAGCTACATGTACATATGATTTACTATTCTATCTATTTCAGCATGCAATACTAGTTATAAAGTAGAAAAATCACAACTAGGGAGAAAACCTGACAGTATATGTTTATTAGCCTTAGTCTCTTTAGGAAAGTAATGTCTACATTCTTGATATGAAATCTGGACATAAAAATTTGGAATGGTCTTGTTCCTTAGAGAGTAGCAAGATTCTCTGGTCTGCTTCTTAAAATTCAAAGTGTGGTTAAACATACACAAAAAATTAAGCATAGATGTATCCTCAAAAGCATGGTAGGTATACAAAAGTTAACACTGTTCACCTACACACTGAAAAATAATCTATGTGAGATATGTATTTTTTAAGTAGGATGAAGCATAGTGTCATAAATATACATTTTGAAATACAAATTAAGTCTGTTTAGTTGTCTTTACTACATGGATTAATTTTTCTATTCTATCCACATTATGATCCATATTTTCAAAATTACACAAAAAAATCACCAATCACCTTGTTATGTTTATTTTTCTGGGAGGCATAAATGATTAAAAAAGAAGGTAAGTAAGAAAAAAATAAATGAGCCTGCCTGTGAAGGATTTAAACAATGTACTTGCTTCTGCCTTTAAAAACATACAAGAACAGATCATTGGGCGAAGCTAACAATTGTTATGAAAGTATGAACTAAACCTGTAAACGTTGCAGACGCTTTGCAAAGACAAAAAACATGATGATAACAGATGAAACAAATGACAAGAAGATAATGGAGAATCTCTCCCTGGGTGTTACAGATTTAAAAGTTATTTTAGAAAGGTAAGAATATTCTATAATACTCAAAAAACTCAAATGGGATCTTTATACACACATATATACATATCTGCAAGATATATTAGCTTGAACATGAATAAACTTGTAAGAAACACAAGATTAATTTTGTTTTTGCTTACATATTTTACATTAGAACAGGTTTTTTTTTTTTTTTAGGAAAATCAGTCAATGTGAAAAATACATAACATTCTTGAGTAAGGTTAGAAGTTCATGTCATGTGATGCTCAGCAAGATAGTAATACCCTTGTCAACTCACTGCCCTGCATGGCAAACAAACTTCTAGGGTTACATCTTTGACAGCCTAGGGAAGAGCAAAGGTCACTTCTATGCAAAAGCAATAAAACTGTTGCTTGAAAAGAATTTCATGTCACTAAAGATAAGAATTATCGCAGTGCTTCATAGCTATTGCATGAAAAGCTAGATCTACATATTGCATTCCTTTGAGGAAAATGATTTTTTTTCTCCTACCCTCAATGGCAAAAATTTGGGAGATGGTTACATTAAAAGAATTTTTGAAAAATCTAATTGCTTTACGCCAAAATATTTGTACCTGAAAAAGAGTATGTGTCTACCTTGTTATAATATATCTGCATTGAAATTTTAAAAAAAGAAAACTACTTGTTTTTGGCAAAAGCTTCCTGATACATAACCCAGAACACATATACTTAAATCACTATAGAATGCTGTCAAGGTTTCACTAAGCCTCGGTGTTTTACAGCTTCATTTTACAGGACTGGAGTGCTAACATCTAATGACTCTGTCCCACTTCCTTTCTGAAAAAAGCAAACCAAAAGCTTCTGCAGCAACCTGCTTCTGCTTTCCTGTCCGGGTCCAGAATCAGGCCTCTGTTTCCTTTCCACATGTCACAGGAGGAAGGACTCTGGAAGGCTACTTCCTGAACATACACTTCTTGTCCACCCTGCCTCTGACAGCTTGAAAGAGTGATGTATGGACATATCAGAGAAGGGAAGGTGACCCCAACTCCAGCTTTTTGCAAGACACGGGGATGAATGGCAGACCTTGCCCCAGCTGAAATGGGGCTATGAAGAGGTGTAAAGTCCTGATAAGAAGGCAGTCCTCGTCTTCTTTCCGTGTAAAGCAATTGCTGGTTTATCAAAACTAACCTCGTGTTTGCACTACAGATACGGTTTATCTCCTGCTAGTTGGAAATAACAACAAGCAAGAAAAGTCCGTATCATGTGATTTTGTACATAGCATGTGCAGTTATTTTTCCAGGCTCAGTCATAATTAGCACTTGGGGCCATTTGCCAAGTGGAAGTGGATAAGGGGAACATCCTTCCTAACCTTCTAGGCCACTGGTGTCCTTTTCCAATTTTTAAGCTGCTGTCACTGGACTCTGGCATTTCTTACCCAATTCATTTGCTTTCTGTGCTAATCATATGCAATGAAGATATGCATGGCCAACATTTAAACAGGCTGCAGATCAATTAGCGGTCTTAAGTTTATCTGATTTTTATCAAAGAAGACAGAGCTGCGGGTCGATTGTCAGAGCCTGTGTCAAGTTGACCTTTTCAGAGATGTCTACATTGCCAGTCCCCTGGGCAACTTGTTGTCCCCTGTTAGTCTCTGAATGGCAGAAGTCTGTTCTGCTCAAGCACAAAGTATACACAGATGTCTATATTACATTCTTATAGGTTTGACAGCAACTGCATGTTGTATCTATAAACTGTCCTTTAGCAGTGACACTTCCTCAATGATGATAAGCTAATTTATGCAACTAAATCTCCTTTGTGCAGAAATGAAAGCTAATTGAGTCATTACAAAGTAATTCAGGAAGGAATACCTTGTATAAATTGGCTTACTTTATAAATCCTTCTCAAGTGGTTTTCATGCATCCTAAATGGGACTAAGCAGCTTATCAGCCATAAGATACCCAGACCAAACAAGGCAACTTCGGGGAAGCTGTGTGAACGTCTTTAGGGAAGTAAGAAAGTGGCTAAAATCAAAGTAAACAAAACCAAAATAAGATTTCAGGAATTTACACAATTCATTACCTAAGGTGTGATGAACACTGTCCTGACTCATCTTCCTTTGTTCTTCCATTTTCTCCAGAGCACTGTCCTCTTCCTCTTCTGTAAACAGACAGTATCAGTGACACACTGAAGGGCTTCCTCGGGGGTAACGATACAGCACTCACCCCATTTTAAGAGCAAAACTAAAAGTTTATAACACATAAATATTATTTTTTAAAGAATGAAACTACTCAGCGTTCACATTCCTTTTTCAATAATCTAACACTGAACAAATAAACTATTTCCAAACTGACTTGATAAAATTTAAGATATGTACTAATATACTGCATATTTTGTTTTAAATACTTATAGAAACTTATCTGAAACAACCTTAAGTTCACGAAAGCCCTTAAATTCGGTAAAATAACAACCAGCATTATACCCATAAACTACATTACACTGTGTGGTAGGACTATCACATACAAAATCATGGTCCCTGAAATGTCAATATAGCAAGGAGAAAATGTGTCATTTAAAATACAGTTAACCTGTAAGTCATTTACTGAGTATCAGATATTTTCATATGTTTTCTCACTTAATCACCACAGGAAGATACCAGAAGGATCCTTGCTCTTCAAGGTAATTCCCCCAAAATTATACTGAGGACCTACTATTTGTCATGCACTATGGTGGATGTTAAGGTTTCATAGATAAATAATTTTTAAATCCTCTTTCTATAGACCAGTTAATTTTTAGAGACTCAAAAAGGTGAAGTAACTTCCAAAGAGTGTCATTCAAATTGAAGTTTGTGATTATAAAGTCCATGTTCTTTTTCCTACATATAGTCAGTGATTTACTTAATATTCTTTCCACATGCTCCTCTCACATTTCTTCCTGAAGTTATGGAAGACAAGGAGACAAGATCTAAAGGAAAATGGGCTAAAGGGGCCCAAACCTGACAGGTGAGGCACAAAGCACTGAAGGAGCGCAGCGGAGAAACCATCCCACTGGGGACACCACCAAGGCTCTATGGCATGAGAGAATTTACACAATGACAGATGGGAAGTAGGATATTTCTGTATAGAGGGAAAAGCATGGACTTTAAAAGAACAAGGCACAGTAACGTTCATTTTGACTAAAGAATATGGTACTCACGGAGAAGAGCAGTATGAGGGATAATACTAGCAGTTTGGGCCAGTTCTTGGGGGACCATGAACGTCTTGCTATGGATGCTGGACTTTTATTCGGTGGGCAGTAAGAATCCTAGAAAGTTTTTGAGCAGATAAAGGGTAGAACTGACACTATATTTTGGGAATGGACATCTGACCCCATACTTTGGGAATGGACATCTGACCCCATCGTCTCTGACAAAGGGCGTCTGGAGGAGGGGCAGGGAAGGGGACCACTCTAGATAAAGGGGAAGGAAGTTCTGAACTGAAGGGGCAGAGGAAATGGAAAGGAGATGGTATGAAAGATAAAGGTAATAAAGTTGATTAGCTTTGTGCCTGACCGGATTTGAAGGAGTGAGCGGAGGGAAAAAAAGAGCAACCAAAGGATGGCTCAGGTTTTGAGCTTAGTTAGCTGAGAAATGGGCATAATATTCCTAAAAAGACGATAGGGAAGATAATCTATCCTGCTGGGGGAACACAAGGAGCTGTGTTTTTGGCAAGAGGGATCAGTGTGCTGGTGGGGCAACCTAGAGAAAATGCCCAGAGGCTACTGGGAAGTATGGTAGACCAGACTGGCCAGGACTGCAGCTGTAAATGCAAGAGTCTTCCGCAAATTTTAAATGGAGATTAATCAAAATCAGCATTTCAATTGAGCTTGAGAGTTACTGTGCTTAAAAGACAAATAAAACTGTTCTGAATTTTTGTAATTCAATTCAAACAAAATAATGAAAGCTCCAATATAAGAAACAGCCGAAAATATACAGCACTTTATATATATTGTTGACTTTAACATTGACAATTTAATATGGTTCCATCAAATAGTAATTAATACTAAATACTAAATCCCATCTCTTTTCTCTTTAATAATAGTTACCTCACTTATGTCAAACCTTAAGGACTAGTTATCATAAGTGGGTTAATAGGTGTTTCCATATACATTTTAAAGGCAGAAGGGACAATTAGTCATTTAGCACAACCTACTCATTTTACAGATAATTTTTTAAAAGGTGAAGGAGACAGCTATTCTTTCTTTTCACACGTTCTCTTTCCCCAGCACTCACTCCCCTTCTTTCCAATTTGGTTACAAATTACATAATAAGGAGTAAATTAAAAAATAGTTGAGGGTATTTGTCCTCAGTCAGAAGCCATAACCACATCAATACAGTGAGCACTATTCTTGGCTTTCAGGGAGAGACTGTGGAATTTTAGACTCATCGCCCAAAGTCAGCATCAAGATACCATAAAAAATTAATTACAATAATTAAATAGAAAAACTCTGCTCTTTGGTAAAGTTCACAATGAATTTAGAAGAATTTATTACTATGAAATATTTTTATTTTATTAAAATTTAAGTGCCTATAATATGTGCTCTGGATTGCATATTGGTGTCAGAGAACCTTGTCCTTAAGAAATATATTCTTAAGTTGTCAGAATAATGATATTAAAAATATTTACTTAAGTATTAATATTTACTGTGAAGTATCCAAATTGAAATCCATGTGAGATGCTATTTAATAAGCAGTATTTTAGAAGACGAGATACTCATTAAAAACACTTCCTTTTTTCATTTCAAACCTATTACTGATATTTTTAGGTCAAAGCCTTATGCATTTCATACATCAATTTTTCGTAATATTCAAATAACTCATTTTATCTTGGGCTAACAATACAAACAGCTTTCCATATAAAAGATCATGAAATCAAATTTGGTATGTGGTTTTATTTTTTCTTTCTTTTTTTTTTTTTGATATGTGTTTTTAAATCTTAGGTGGGAGGAATCTTCAACTGAATATTGGCTAGAACCTGGCATAAAGGAGATGTTCAATAAATACAGAGTGAGCAAATGGATTCAAAAATCATGAAAATAAATCCTAACATATTGATTTATTAACAGAATAAAGCTCTCCACACCACTAAAAAAAAAAAAAAAAAAAGTAAGGACAAATGACCAAAATTCTAGGCAATAATCACCTTTATATTATTTTAGAACTATATACACTCACATGTTGTTTTATTTAGGTTTATTACTAAACATTTTATTTTGGTGTTGAAGTACAATGTCATTATACAATACTAATTAATACCTCAAATAGTCAATGTCTGTGAGTTAATATATTCCATTCAACATTTTAATAACAGTAAACAAAAACAGCTCAGCTATGCAGTAAAATCCATCAAACCACACAGATGGTTATAAGGTTTTCATTATGTGGTTTCCATAGCAATCATATTGCAAATCTGGAAGCTTCTTGCAAATAAGCAGCTTGTATTTACATGCCTCTCAGCTGCAGCACAAAACTCTTCAACGTGTGAAGTTATTATTCCAATCACATATTGTTAGAAGAATCATCAGGAGTTTTTTTTTTTTGATCAGACAAGATGAAAATAACAATAAAGCGAGCTAAGTGCAGAAGATAATGCAAACATGGTAGAATATTTACTAAACTAACCAGTGAGTATCAGAAATGTTCTAGTAGTCATCAAAAGGTTTTAACATTAAATCCTGTCAAAAATATAACACTTCCAGGAGCAATCAGATCCTATAGAACCCAAAAGCATATACTGTACCCCATGCCTCTTTTTAATAGATATTTTGTCTTTTTTCCAAGTTGAGCAGAGAGGAAAAATAGCAGGAAATTTGAGTCTTCCCAAATTTTTTTGGATGACTACCATTTGAGGAAATGCTTACTGTGGGAAAAGTCAAGACCTTTTTTTTCCTTTTAGATTAATCAATTTAATTTACAAATTGATCCAGTTCCATAACAGATGGATTATTACCCTAATAAAGAATGCAAATCTGTCTAGCTCTGCAGTTTTTATAATATGGCTAATTCTGGCTTTCTAATTTTCTTATTTTTAGGATAAATAACCAAAAAGAAGAGTGCTAAGCAAATGACACATTTAGCTGACATTGCTTGAAAAAGGCTGAAGACAATTTGTTAGCACCAAGTCAGGGTGTGTGATGTTCACATCAGGGCTGAGGATTGATTTTATCATCTCTTCCAGGGAGAAGAGGAAGACAACATAAGAAAATCTTTGACTCACACAATGATTACCTTTCTCACTAAACACCCTCAGAAAACAGCTTTACTGTATTACAATGCATTTTAAAAGACATAAAACACAGAATCAAAGGTTAAGCTCTGAAATAAAATTTGAATTTGGATCTTGACTTGACCAGGCATTATTTGATTATGCGATAATATATTTTGCTCAAGAGAACTTACTATTTACTGCTTAAATGTTCATACTATATGCACTTATATCCATTATGTAACTAAATCCTCATAACAATTCTATGAGGTAATAATAGGTAATTTTATCATCCATTTCATAAACGTGAAAAATGAAATTTACAGAGTTTGAATAACTTGTCCAGGTTCACACATCCAGTTAGTACATGAGCTGTGATTTAAATTTCAGGCATGAGCTATTAAGCCTTAGCTGTCAGCCATAATGTCGCTTCCTTGATTTTCATTAAAACCTTTAAGTTACAAGCAGATTGTTTTCTGAAGTTTCATTTAAGTATTGGTTGTTTGTGGACCTGGAAAACATTTTCACATAGGGGGCAGGTTCTACACCATCATAGCATTGTATCTGATGTACATCTTAGGTCAAGCAATCTTTTTAGTGCTGGTTTAGAAACAACTACAACTTGGGGTGCCTGAAACATATAGTCTTCTCCTTTCTCCCAGCTTTCCTTCGCCACCTCCAGCTTTTCACAAACTAGACTGCTCCTAAAACCAGCCCAACTATCTGACACTTTGTAAAGGTTTCTAACACAACTCCTAATTGAAGACAGATTTATTTCTAAGCCATCCAGCTTCTTTTCTTTCTCAATTTTAATAAAGAAATAAAGAAAATATATTTAAATGGAGATGGTAAAGGTGAGTCTTTCTACATATAAAGATCTGAAAGGAGTTGAAGCTCACCTACATTTAGGAGCAATGGGCTATCCTGCACATTTCATCAAGGAGTCGGGCTCCAGCGTGTTGCATGCAAGATGTCCCCGCGTGGGAGAAGAGGAAAGAAACAGAAGACACCACCGGCTAGTCCTAGTAGTTCAGTGTAAAAGAAGGGAGAAATGCTGGGAGGATTCACACAAACAGCACCTCACCCCGTCTTCTTTCCCATGACCTGTGGCAAGCCACCAACATTGGTGGAAGGGTTGGAAAAGTTGATAGAGTCCAGGGGGAATGAGCCAGAGATTCAAAATTATGACAATCAGGGAAAGTGAGTTTCTTAAGGGCTTATAAATCTAGTACTATTAGTAACATAAATGTGGCACTTCTAAAGGATTTTTCTATTTAATAGACTGACATATATTTTACAGCAATGAAATACATCTATTTATAAAGATATAAGCATGTGCCTTTTAGCATTGCACAAACCTCCAAATGAACAGAAGGATAAAGATGACTGAAGTAGCATAGTCAGAGTCATGTTTACTCTCATGAAAATTAGGCAAAGCCAGCGTTTTTTTTTGTTTGTTTCTTTTTTTAAAGACAGGGTCCTGCTCTGTTGCTGGAGGTAGAGTACAGTGCTGTGATGAAAGCTCATTGCAACCTCAAACTCCTGGGATCAAGTGATACTCCTGCCTCAGCCTCCTGAGTAGCTGGGACTGCAGGCTTGCACCACCACGTCTGGCTAATTTTTATTTTATTTTTTTATTTTTGTAGGGATAGGGTCTCACTATATTACCCAGGATGGTCTTGAATTCCTGGCCTCAAGAGATCCTCCCACGCTGGCCTCCCAAAGTGCTGGATTATAGGCGTCAATCACCACGATAGTGGGGCCTATTGTTGCAGCTCTAGTTACTCATATAAACTGGATACTGCTTCTAATTCTCAGCGTCATCTCTGTAGTACGGAGTAGAAGGAATAATATCTATCCCACAGGACTCTGAACAAGGATCTGGGAGGACAATAAGACAACCAGACTTCTCAGGGAAAAAATGCACAACTAGTATGCAGTATCAAGTTTATTACCTTAGGAGCCAGGTGTTTTGCAGCAATTTATTAATTTAGCAAGCAAGAAGGTTAACATGATATAAAAGGCAACAAAATAAACAATAGTTGTTCAAATACACAATCTGATTTTCATCTTTGACACTCTATCATTATAAGGCTTAATATGGAAAGGTTATCACTGTACTTCAAAAGCAAAAGCAAATACCATTAGATTGTAGTAAATTTCCATACTATGATGTTAAAATGAATAATTTAAACTCAATTCTGAAAATATAAAAATAATGATTTTCACATAGACATTACATTTGTTAACATGGTTGGGATGTTGAAGGAGAACCTCAAACTCAAGCAAAGATCTCTTTTGACAGAATCAGGAAAAAAAATCTTAGAAGTGAAAGAAACCTTAGATATAATTTCATTCGATTTCCTCATTTCACAAAAAGGGAAGTGACCTGGGGTCCGGAAGGACTAGACCGAGGTCCCACAGCTTGTGTTCTGCACCTTTCTCCCTGCAACCACCTTCTGTGCAACACGCACTGTGGACGTTTCTGAAAAAGTCGTCGGCTGCTTAAGAAGTACTTCCCTATTTCAGGAGTTGTCTTATACACACTTGATCATCTACAGGCCATTATGGCAGACAAGCAAAGCATACAGGTTTAAAACGAAGTTCCAATAGGTCAGACTCTATTGGTCAGAAGCGACTGTGAGTCAGAAAATTATCCTACTCCTAAAGAGTACTAGACATTGAGAAATTATGAAAGGGGGCTTTTTCTTGTCCCAGTGTACCTAGTCGCTGTATGATACAGTATAAAATTCTTCTAGCTATCCTATAAACCCAAATTCTTAGATTTTAATTTAAATTTATAACTAATTCTGTTATACTAAACTTCTTTTAACCCAGGAAAGTCTGAGTGAATTTATTTCTCAGTTATAGTGACTTCTATATCTGGCTCTGGATTTCTAGTACAATTATAGGTCCTTTTTTTCATTTACATTAACCTTTTTTCTCATTCTTGTTAGAAAAGCAATATCTACTCATTGGTGAAAGTCAGAAAATAGAAATACACAAAAAGAAAAAAATTTTAAATCATCTATGATCTATCCATAACCACTATTAACACCTCTCTCCAGGCCACCTTTATTCACACACAGGTTTTCTCAATTCTTATTTTTAATAAGAATATGCCAAATATTTCAATATCCCCATTATGTTTCTTATCCCAAATATGTATTTCATTATAAACTATTTTGAATCCTTTATTAGAAAGTAAAATATTTCATCTTAACTTAGATTTTTTTCATTTGTTTTAAATTTTATTAGATAAAAAATACCATCTAATGATAAATAGGTAGTGTTAAGGTTATTTATTATAATTGTAATGTGGCTGTTTTATAAGGATCTACAATTGTCTATTACAATCTCCAGAAAAAAAGCAGATGTAAAGATGCAGAGCTTATTTTGCTCTGTTTCCTCCACTCGCCTATGCAAATATACCCTTCCTTGTTAGGCACAGTGCACCTTAACCTCATTTTCAAGAACCCAAGAAAGAAAAAAGCACAGTCTCATGAGAGGAATCATCACTATTACACTTATTGGCTCCATAGCCCTTGTACCAGCAGTGGTTTCCAAGACTCTTTTGGCAGGGGGTTGTCTATGAGGTCAAAACTATTTTCATAATAATACTAAGACATTATGTGCCTTTTTCACTGTGTTAACATTTGCAATGATGCTGCAAAGCAATGATGGGTAAAACTGCTGACACCTTAGCATAAATCTACACAGTGGCACCAAACTGTCATTGTATTTTTCACTGCCTTGCAACAGCATACAAAAAAAAAAAAAAGAAGGCCAGTTGCACTGAAGAATGTCCTTCATGAAGCAGTAAAAATTATTTTCACCTAATATCAACCTTGAATACATATCTTTTGAACATTCTGATGAAATCAGAAGAATGCATAAAGCTCTTCTGCTGCATCACCAGTTGTGCCAGATATGAGTGTCAAACTGAACGAGCGTTTTTTTTCCCCAAGTAACGCCATTTTTACTTGAATGACTGACAGACAAACTGTGGTCATTCAGACTTGGGAATGTGGCAGACATTTTCCCAAAAATAAACAAAGTGAGCTTGTCATTTCAAGGAAAACAACTAACAGTATTTACTGTCAATGATAAAAATTTGAGCTTTTGAGCAAAAATTAGAACTTTAGAAACTTGTATCTGCCACTGTAAGCTTGATAGCTCCCCAATATTTAAAGACTTTTCCAATGAGATCAATGGAGATATGAATGAAATGTGGTTTTCTAATTGTGTCATAACTGTGTTAATATTTGGAAGTTCTGCATAATGTAATGAATCAATATTTTCCAACTGACCAAATGCATGATGTTACAAAATCAGGCATGTGTAAAAGATTCATTCAAAGTGCAAGACAGACCCATGAATTTTAATGTAAAAGAGTATGAAAAGTTCATTGATATGGTTTCTGATTCCACGTTGCACTAACCTTTAGCACTTGTCGAGAGTCTTGGTACAGTATCAAAAAAGAATCCCTACAGTTACCTGCAAGGACTATTAAAGTACCTCTCTTTTCCTACTACATATCTATATGAGGTGCATTTTTCTTCATATGTGGACTGTAGTTAAACTAAAACAATATATCATAACACATTGAATGTAGAAACAGATATGAGACTCTAAATATCTTCTATCATGATAGACATTCAAGGAAGCTGTAAAAATGTAAACAATGCCATATATTCTTCTCATTAATTTTTTGGGAAAATAGTTATTTTTCCTAAAAATAAGCTACGTACACCATTAAATAGGTTTATTTTTGCGATTTTAAAATTTGTTAATAAACATTTTTTAAGTTATCAGTTTGAATTTTATTAAGAGGCAGAATCTACACAAACAAAAGCTTTTGGGGAGTCCTCAATAATTTTTAAGATTGTAGAGGGATTCTGAGACCAGTAACTTTGAAAATGGCTGTCCTGTACTTTCCAGGGTAGCTTTAATATCTAAACATTGTTCATCACCATAAGAAAAAAATTGGTATCCTGCTAACCAAGAACACAATTTGATAATTATTTTCTATCCCCAAAGCACACAAATCACATTACACTGCTGACTCATATTAGTTATTGACCAAAATCCCTACGTGTTTTTCCCAGTTGCTGCGAAGCCAAGTCTTTCCTTTCTTATATTTGTGCAACTAGATTTTTGGAGCAAGTGGGAAATCCTATCATATTTCATTTTGTTAGATTTGACCTATGATTTCAGTCTACTGAGAGCAGGCTTGTATATCTTCATCCAAGGCACTGATGAATATGTTGGATATGACAACATTGAGAATACAGTTCTAAGGCATTCACAAAATCAATTAATTAGCACCCCTTGGGTACAACTGCAGAGTTAGTTATCCAGTGGTCTCTATACCTATAAAGATTTCATAGGATTAGATAATTAGATAGAATGAACAATATTTGATAGCACAACAAGGTGACAATAAACAACAGTAAGTTAGGGTATACTTAAAATAACTAAAAGAGTGGAATGGGTATGTTCCTAACACAAATGTTAAATGCCTGAGGTGACAGATACTCCAATTACCCTGATTGGATTAATTCACATTATATACCTGTATCAAAACATCACATGTGCCCTATAAAGATATACAATTATTATGTACCTATAATAATTAAAAATAAAAGTATATATAAAAAGATTTAATAAGAACATGCCTTGCTGAAGTCCAGTTATATGTCTGGTCATTTCCTTGAACCCATACTGGGTTCTAATAATTAGTGTTTCATCTTTTAGATAGCATAAAAGATTCCCTTTAATATTTTATGTTAGTAGCTTCTCTGAAGTCCACTTCAAAGTCCCTAAATTATCTAGAATTTTCAGAAGCCACCTGTGGTGGATACCAGATTGCCCTTTTCAGAACCATGACAGCCATCCTCCAACTGCCCTGCCCCTCACTAGGAATTGTCCTCAATTGCAGCGAATTGCTTCACTCAAGGTTACACCCCTCCCAGAGGACAGCCTGGAGCCAATGATTAGCTAATGTGAGAATACAAAAACAGGCCTCCTTACTTCAATTTGGCACAACCCTGAGAAGTCAGCCCAGCCTAGTCCTGCCTTCTTCACTTTCATCCGAGGGTACAAGATCACTCATAAACCTTCTACATGCAACTGTTTAAAGAGTCTGTTTTAGGGACCCCCACCTAAGATACCATTTCTCCAGCTGTGAACTCTCCAGGGGCTTATTCATATCACCACAGCCTAACCCAGGGGCTGGAACAAAAAAGGTTTTCCAAGAATGTTTGCTGAATGAAAACGAAATGTATTTTGGCTAGCTTGGTATTCTCTTTGAATCTTTGCCAATCCTGGGCTTCTATTCGCTCTTACCGATCTTACCAGATAGAGGCTAACTCTTCAAGGAAAAGAAGCAAATAGAAACTGAGCTGTTTTCTCAGGGACAAGAGTTCATATTGCCCCTAATAAGTTTTGAAAAGAAACAGAAACACATAGCTATTGTGCATTTTTATTGTACTTACCATAATTTATAAATTTAAGCTATTTTTATATCTTCTCTGGTTATTTGGCCATTTCAATGGTTGATCTATGTCCCTTTAAAAGTTGCATCCATTAAATAGATTGTAGCACAAGGACATTGATGTATTTCAGTTTCTCCCCCCTTTTCCCTCATTGGGTTCATTTACAATTAAAATCCAAATGGCATTTTAAAATACTTGTCTGTCTTTAGAACTACACTTTTGTGCCTATTCTTTCTCTGAATTTTCTGAAGTCTGTCTTCCTAAGGTCTAGGCAAATATGTCTGGCTAATGACCAGTCTTTTCTTCACTGGCTATCATGGATTCTAAGATGACATCTGCTTTTGTTCAATTTTTTTCAAAATTAAATGTGGATATAGCAGCAGTTTCCCTACTTATTTCCTATATCCTTCAGCCTCACTCATTTTTCAATACGCTACTTCCATGTTTAAATTATATCTGAAGAAAACGATGCAATGGTAATTAATGACTACTTATTGCTTTCTCAGTGTCAGTTCTTATTGGTTGAAGATTCCTAGTTGCTGAATACTAGAAAAACTAACCATCCTAATTCCTGGTTCTGTGTGTCCCAGGCAGTAAGAAGCTGAAGGTGGGGAGAGAGTCACTCTCAGTCCCTCAGTCCTGTGAGCTTAGTTGGCTGTACCCTACAGTAATAGCTACCACCTGCTTAGACAGCCTAAATCCAAGGAATGAAAGGGATCGAGCACATAGGATTAAATATTTAACATTTATAGGGCAATAACCAAATAACATCCCCACTTGTATCTTTCTGTTACCCCCATAGGCGCCCCCTACAATAGGTAACTTCCAGTTGGGAACTAGATATCATGAGCCACATCAAAATCCCTGCATATCGGTTAGATGTGTTGTTTACCTAGAGCAGTAGCTCTTAAACTTTAGCAGGGATCAGAGTCACCGGGAAGGCTTGTTAAAACCCAGATTGCTGGGCCCCACCCATAAGAGTCTCTGATTCAGCAGATTTGGGGTGGGCCCAAGAGTGTGCATTTCTAATAGTTCCCAGCCCATGTTGCTGGTCCCAGGACAACACTTTGAGAACCAATGACTCAGACCCATATCTTCCAAGGCTTTCTTTTAAGATTTCAAAATTTGAGTGTTCTGTCATTATTGGAATGTAAGTTAATTAGAACATTCTATCTTCAAATATCACTCGTGTTTCAAGCTTCAAAATATAGGTATACCTCACTAAATAATACCAAAGTAAAATTAATTATAATGGAATTAGTAAGGCAGGAATTATGCTCTCAACAGGTCCATATACGCTCTCAACAGACACAATGGAACCATATAAATGGAAACAGAATTAGTATTCTAGAAGTTTGTGTTACCTTCTTTCATTAGCTGTACAAAGTTAGACAAGTTAATTAAACTCCCTGAACCTCAATTTTCTCTTCTGGATAACAGAAATATAAAATCTGCTTTACAGAATTATTGAGAGGACAAAATTAGGTGAAGTAGTCAACACAATGCCCACTGCATAGAAGATTTATAATAGTGATTATAATTATAATTATCAAGCACCACTAGGCACTATATACTTAAATCTTATTCAAAACACTATGAAGAAAGTTTGCCATGATTCCCATTTTGCAGATGAAGAGACAGAGGCACAGAAACAAGTAACTTGCTCAGTATAACACAGCTACGATAAGTAGTGTCAGGAGCTAAACCCAGGCAGCTGCCTCCAGAGCCCAAGTTCTGAAACACTATGCTTTTTCTTCCCTTCTGGTGTAAGACCCTGCATGTATTACTTGTTCCTATATTTGTTAATTAATTATAATAAATAGCACTTTAATCTATTGCCATAACATGCAACTTATGAGAAACTTAATATCATGATGTCATATTGACATATATTCTTATTTTTAACACTCTTCAATGACAAAATAACTTGGCTAACTGACAATCTAAAAAAAAACCCTCCCTTGAAAAATAGCATACACTGCCGAAAAAAGGGAGAAAAGTCATGTTTGTAACAGCCACAGAAAGTGAAGAACTTGGCATTTGGCCCTTCCATCTTTCTTTCAGTTGGAAGGCAGCTTGTAAATGGAAAAAATCATCTCCCATCACCTCCCTTCCAGAGACTGAATATGACAAAAAAACAGAGTAAGGCCAAGCTCTGGAGCAAGCAGAGCTGAAAGCAGCTTCCATCCTACCCAGGAACACAAGAACATTGATTTTGATTAATCCTAAATAAAGTAGCTATAGTTTTTTTAACAGATTTAATTCTGGTAAGACATGAAAAATACATCAAATTAAAGCACTTTCCATAATACAAAAGAATGACACTCTCAAAACACAAATTTCCAGGTACCTGTGAGGGGCTGTATATAGACTTTCAGAATTACGTTTCTAAGGTGTTTTCCATTCTAAGGTAAAAGGTATTTTCTTGACATACAGACGAATTTATGATAAAATATGTTATAATGCCTGGAAAAGGAAAGATCTTCTAGAACTAAGATATTTCTGTAGAAAGGGGCTGCCAAAAGAAGCAAAGTAGAACCTGCTGGAGTAAGAAGGGAAGGTTAGGCAGATAAAATTCACTTGATGGAGGTCTTGGTGTTCATTCCTGCAAAATAGTATTTGATGTCTTTTGAAGTACATAAAAAAAATTGAGCTTAAAAGACAACACACTTGTCCAGTTTGGGCACCCTAAAGGGATAGGTTGAACTCTCATTTGCGAAGCTTCTCTTACGTGGATTCTAGAAATAAAGTCAACATAAATAAAATGTCTACTCTTATATAGAAGAGCCAGAGTATTTTTAATGTACATGGTGGGCAAACCAAATCTTACTTTTTTAAGGCCTCACCCACAGTGTCCCAGGGTAGCAAAATGAAGGAAATTATCCACTCTGGGAAGACAAATCCTTGCTACCTTAGAGGTCTAGGGTCCAGGCAGCGTCAGTGCTCCCAAACTAACCCCCAGCCAATTTGCCAGTATGACAAAGCATTTTTACTTTCTCATCCCCAAACCACAACTATACAGATATTTTATTTTTTAAAAAAAAAAGTTAAATATGACATTTTATAAATATTTCCTGGCATTTTTAGATAAAATAAATGTTATGCTATAATTATGTATATTAAAATCCAATTTAGGGTTTTATTTCCATCTAATTAAATAATGCAATCAAACATGTAAATTTAACGGCAAGCCCAACTATAGAACTTAATTAAAGGGTCAATCAATATTTATTGTCCTTGCTTAGAGTAAATCATTGATTTAAAAAGAATACATGAAATGACACAGGAACTTTCCTGAACAATCTACTTAGGAGAATAATATTAACTATCTGAATATAGTTTAACTGCATGACTACTATAGCTAAATAAAAGTAGTTATCAACCGACCAGTGATGACAGAATTCAGGTAGTTTTATCATAAACAATTTTATCATATGATCCTTAGCTTTGGAAAATAATTTCTGGATTAAAAAACTCAAGAAGAAAAATTATCTCAATATAGTTCAATTTAGCGAGGAAATACAATATACTACTTGGCATGTGTCCACAGGAAAAGTCTGGCTCCCAGATGCTTCTTGCCAACCCACAGTGGATTCAACAATGTTTAAACAACTGACAGTGTACACTTATAGCACTAATGACACAGTGACCAAAAATTCAGCAGGAGCCTGTCTCATGGGTATTTTCATACACTGAAAAGTAAAATCAAAAGAAAACAAATCACAGACACACACATACATACTTCCCAAAACAAAAGATTTAACACAATTCAGTTAGGCTTCTTAAAAGTAGACGTCACCAAAATTACAGGAACATTTACAAATAAGATTTGTTAACCACTGTAAGAAACTCAAACAAAACGTATCAATGTTTTTTATTGTATTAAGTGCTCTTGAAAATGAAGAATATAACCCTAATTTGGTTACCTATATTAAAAATCCAACAATAACTTTTCCAGCAAATAGGTTGTCTTCATATAGCTCATTCATTATAATCATACTGTTTATATTAATATCCATGACTTCCTAAAATCTCTACTTGTTGCTACCAAGGATTTCTATTAGTTTGAATCAAATGAAATTGCCAGTATTTTCCCACTTTTGACCTTCAAAAACAATAATTTTGTAAGATTCAAGGGTAAAGTAAAACTTCAAACTTTTGACACCAAATTTTGACGTCAAAGTGCTAGCTTAATTTTCTTAGATACATAACATCTATGTTTTTTCACAACTAGCCCTCAAGTGTATCATTTAATTGAACATCTTCTTTCCAACCAGGAAGATTCTGAGTAAAATCTACATCCTACTGCAGCACATTCAAGCATAAACAAAATGTTGTTAATATTTAATATAAAATCAGCTGTCACAAATGTAGCCAACAGTGAAAAAACCATGATACAAATAGAATTACTTTGTGTGATTTTTTCTATTTCCAGACGACAAGTTTCTTTGAGATGATATTCTCTCTCTTAATAACAAACAACTTCTGTCATATAATGTTTATGTCATGTAAGCTTTGCAAATGAATAGTGCAAAAAGAGGCTGACTTTCTGGGGGAGAAAATGATTGATCGGCACAGGGAATAAAATAAGTTCTTTAAATTAAAAGAACTTTAGTTGATTGGAATGCCAACCCCATTTCTAAGATATATTCTAAACCAACCACATTAACCTGATTTAACATGATTTCAAATGCAAATAGGTTGATTCTCGGCTTATAAAACCAAAGTGTACATTTAGATTTGGATGGGTCTCTATTTTGATATATTTTTGAGTAATTCTTCATATATACAAATGCCATTTTTACCCTAAATAGTATTAAGCAGCTATT
Source organism: Avahi laniger (assembly GCA_963575035.1). Taxonomy (NCBI): domain Eukaryota; kingdom Metazoa; phylum Chordata; class Mammalia; order Primates; family Indriidae; genus Avahi; species Avahi laniger. The sequence continues at coordinate 39,598 of CAUYSK010065782.1, forward strand.
TAGGATCATTTACTTCATAAATTCAGCAGCCATTTAAGATCTCTTCCTTCATAAATTCAACAGAAATTTCTTCTTGTCCAGAAACAATTAATATTATGAGTATAAAGCCTGTCAGTGTTCAGGAGACAGGATATTAGACACCTAGCACAGAGCCTTTCCTATAGTACATATACAACATTTTGTTTATTTGAGTTGAATTAAAGTTTATAAATCAAACACTTAAAATTAAGTCTCTACTGTAGTGTTTTTGTAATAATCGATTACTTATGGCAACACGGTCGACTAAGCTGGAACAGACCTGTCTTTCCCCACTTGCTCAAAGCAACATCCTGACCATTTGCAAGGTGGGCTTGAGGCTGGAGTTTTAACATCTTCATGGATACAGAAGACAAGGATTTGGGCCCAGAGAAGCAGAGAAATGCAAATGGCACTCCCACCAGCCCAGGAAAGCCACAGCGAGCTCTCTGTCTTTACAGGCCTAGGGGAGGAGGGTTGCCTTCCTGTGAGAAATCAAAACCCCACGCCCGTCCAATCCAAGTTTATGCTATCCTCAAGTGTGATATTCCCAAGCCAAGAAATTTAACATAAAAAATTGTGAAACTCCTGGGGCTCTGCCAGAAGCAAATGCAAAACCCTTCTTAGGAGGAGCACTTCAGAAGGACTTCCAGAACCCGGGGTATACAGCACTCCCATAAAGGCAGGGAGAAAAATCTGATAAGCTCATAGTACATGAAGCTAGCAGAAGAGACTTCCAAGTAAACAGGCAATTCCTGTGCGGCCAGCTCTAATAGAAGGCAACACTGAATGCTGCAGGAGCACAGAGAAGAGCTAAGAAATTAGGGGGAAAAATCCGAGGAAATACGAATCTTTATTTTCATAGCATTGCTAAGCTAGAGATTCAAAACACATATTACACTAGTCTGGTCTTTTTGCTTTCACCAGCTGAAGGACTGATCCCGAGTGAATGCTTTCTGGGGCTTTGGACCATCTGGTTTTTAATGTCTAAGCAATGTGGTTTCTTCCACCACTTCCTTTGGAAAGTCTTTTTTGTTGTTGTTTCGGCAAAAAAAAAGGGGGGGAGGTTGGTGGGGGATGTTTAAATGTTGAAGGGATTTGGGAGGGGTTTTTAAAGTCTTTTTTTTCTTTTTAACTCTTTCTTAAATCCTTTCATGAATATAAATTCCCCTCTTTCCCTACAATATTGAATATGCATGCTATAATTAGATGGGTTTACCCCCTCTAAATATTTTTTTAAAGGGATCTTCTGTTTAATAAAACTCCCTGACCTTAATCCTTTTACTTTCATCTTCAGAATGCCCTGTAGGTGGTATTCAGAAGCACATATTGCTCACTGGGTATGAGTAGAACTGACTCAGATATCTCATCTACTGCAACGGACTTTGCTTAGCTCTTTGTTCTTTATCAGTTGGTCTTTGGCCTCTGGTTACTTTTCATAATCATTTCTTATTGAGAATTTTTAATATTTATTTCTATTTAACAAACTCTGAGTCATTTTGGTCAACATTGTATCTATCCTCAGTGTCTAGGATAGTGCCTGACATATAACAGCTGCCTAATAAATATTTGTTGCACAGATAATTGAATGGCTTACATAAAAGTTGGGTTTTTTCTTTTTACCTTTCTCATTTCATGATTCATTTTCTTCAGTCTTCCTTTTCAGTTTATTTATTAGAATGTTAGACGATCTCTTCAGAATACCTTTAAATTAATGCTGAGTTCTCAGAAAATATTAAATAAATAACCAGACTCAAAACTCACATATTGGCTGTTCTGAAGGTAGTGAGTTATCTCACTTGATTGTTCACAGTCAATCATAGATTGAACTCCTTCTTCTACTTACTTTCCCTTCTTCACACTACTGCACTTGAATATTCTTAGTAAAAAAAAAAAAAAAAAAAAAAAAAAACTCATATATTTACAAGTGTCTAGACACATATTTCTATATGTTTGGGGGCTACTGTTATGTCATAAACAACATGGGGAAAGATGAAATATTAGTGTGTAGATGACCTTCACCTTGACCTACCTAATGAGTCTAGGTTTCCGGGAGAACTGAGATGCAAGGTAATTTTTGAAAGAAAATATAGGCTGACTAGGGGAGTGAAATAAGGTAAAAAGGTGCGGAACTCCTATGTTGTGGGCTGAGAAAGGAGCTAGCTTCGGTGAAGGAAACGATGTGGAGTAGAGCAGGGAAATAAAAGGCTTCAAAGTATGCCATGGCTGGAACTAGGAGGGAGCAAACTAAATTTTGACCACAGCCTTCCTCTTCCCGAGGCTCTCCAACAATTCCTCTATGCCCACTGAATCAAAGCAGTGGTTTGAAAGATAATTTTTAAACATTTTCCCCAAGCATTTATCTAATTGCTTCTTAACCTTGTTTCACCATCCTTTAAGCTGTTTGTGCAACTTTCCATAGCTGAGTTTATTTTTAAACACAAAACTCATCATTTACTTACTAGTTACATTAAGCCCTCTGATATCTGTCCTTGTAGATGTCACCTTTTAAAAATCATAGTTATTGATCCTGTGCTCTTTAGATCTACTTTCCCGTGGTCTGTAATGAATGAATGGAAGCAAAGGAGAATGCAATTTTCTGGGAAATGTCTTGTTTGAGATGACTAGCCTGCCAGAGGAAACCGGTATCTCAAGTTGGTCCCGCTGCTCACAGTACATGATCTATCTTTAATGGCACAAAAGACTGATGATATTAGAGCTTTTCATCACTCAATGTATTAAATTTCGTAAGTTTATATTCTTGAGACTATGCCCACCGGAATAGTAATGTTAGATTTTAATGACGTTTTGGGGGGTCAGTCATACTTCAATAGACCACTGGTAGTATACTGTTCAGTAATCATTCTTTTAGGATTCTGCAGTAATTGATCTTATTAGGAAAAGGATCATAGAGAGAGAAAGTTTCTCTTAATTTACCTAATTTACCTTAATTTACCTAATTTAAGACTTTATTCAAGCATTATTTACTGAATTTTTATGAGGAAGGCGCTAATCTAAGTACTCTGGGGGATGCCAAGAAATATAAACTTTGATCCCTGCCCTTAAAGAGCTTGTAAATATAATAAAGATAAGTTATAATGATCCATCCATTGCTTATTTGCCAAATAATCACAGAAGAAGTTAAATAATAAGATTTATAGAACAGCAGGTATCAACATAAAAATGTCCAAAAGTTGTGTGTGATTAATTTTCAAATGAATGGTGCTAAAAAAGTGCAGAGAAGCAGAGGTCACTTAATGCTGAGATTGGTAGAAGCAGCTCTTTTGGGGGATATGGGATTTGATCTGGGCCTAGAAAGTGGGGAGGGTCTGTTTAGAAACTAAACAAAAAGGAGGGCATTCCATATAAATGGGAGTATATGAACAAAAATGTGAAGTTGGAAAGTATGAATGTGTGCAGGAATGAAGAGCAAGTCAGTTTTTTGAAATCAGAGAGCTGATGCATTGTAACAGGGATTGGGCTAGAACTGTCACACTGCAGAAGCCCTTTGAATGCCAAGGTAAGGCACATGCACTTTATCCTGCGGGCAGTGGAGAGCCATTAAACATTTTGGAGCAACAGAAAGATATGACTCAAGAAACTTATGAATTCTGTTTTTCTTAAAAATATTTCTCCTCATTAAATGAAAAATTATTAACTGTGTTATAAAGAAGATTTTGAATTCTTTTATATAATGTTGTCTCTTAGCATCAGATGAGATGTTCTGAATCTGTGTTAATTTCCAGAATGCTGGGGGATATGATAACACTATATTTACTATTGCACCATGATACTGTACTGTGTTTAGTATTATACCACCCTATGCTTATGGAAATACTGTGCAATGCACAATAAATACAGAGAATCTCAAGAGCATTTTAATTGCTTCTAATGGAATGACCACGAAGGTCTCATCTGAGTGGGTTTAGAGAAAATATCATATTTATATCAATACCATATAATGGTATAATAAACACACAGAATCAACATGTTTTGTTTTCATTGTTTCTGATACAGTGTCTATAAAGCTCTCAAATAGGTGTGGATAGAAAAAATGTGGCCAAAGTATACAGTAACACTATTAGACTTCGGAATTGGTTAAGAGTACGATATATGCTTTTTAATTGTTTTTTCTATAGTTATATCTCATATATTCATTTCTCTGATTAAATTATAGCATATTTGAGAACAGGGGCTATTTATTGATCATCTTAGCATCCACCTTGTAACTCATAAATAATGAGATATTTTAGAAAATACAGTAGAGTTGATGATAGACTGTGAATGGAAAAATGGAATCAACTAAAGTTTTATCTATATGCTATTTGATGGTTTTTGTCCTTGAATTAATTAACTCAACATACTGATTTAGTATAAGGCACTTAGTGCTACACAGGTGATGAAAGCACTGAGATGAAGTACAGGGCAGGATTAAGGTTAGTGAAGAGTTCAGTCTGTCTGGAGCATAATGGGTCTGAGCAGCAGAAATGGGATTGGAGAGGCAGATTTGTATTGGATTATGGAAGGGAGTCAAGACCTGGCCAGTGAGTTTAGACTTGGTTCACTAGACATAGGGGATCCATAAAAGTTAATAAGCAAGGTTAATAATTTGACCATGTTCTATTTTAGGAAGATCAATCTGCTGGCAGTGTTGTAGATTATCAGGTTGGCTGAAGAGAGATACACACACAGGAAATAGGGAGAGCGCTTAGGAGCTCTTGTAAGATCCAGGTGAGAAATTAAAGCCTGAGTGAATGGAGAGCCAGGAATGGATGATGTTTTAGAAGTAGAATCAGGAGCAATTGGCAACCGATCTGATTAAGGAAGGTAGGGAGATCAAGGAAGGAGTCAAGGGTGGGTTTAAGGGTTTTTTTATTTTTTATTTTTTTTATACTTGAATGACTATTGGCTCTGTTAATAAACATAAAAAAGAAAGGAGGAAGGGCAGTACAGGTTGCATACCCCTCATCTGAAATGCCTGGGACCAGAAGTGTTTCGGATATCAGATTTTTTTTGAATTTTGGGATATTTGCATTATGCTGGTGAGCATCCCTAATCTGAAAATTCAAACTCTAAAGTACTCTAACGAGCACTTCCTTTGAATGTCACATCGGCACTCAAATAGTTTTGGGTTTTGGAGCGTTTCAGATTTCAGATTGAGGACACTCAACCTCTACTAGTAAGGAAGACAGTGAATTTGATCTTAAATACAAGTTCGACATGATGGCCAATAGTCATTTGAAATGAAGGTAGCGCTCAGAGGAGAGGCCAGTTGTGAAGATGAGATTTGGTTGGGACATTATCCTTTCTAGTATCTTTTTGATCTGTGCGTCAGTAAATGCTTGATAAGTAAGGACAATGTGATTCCTACCATATTTCTGTTGAGAGGCAGTATAGTTACTAAGAGCTTGACTTTCAGAGTCAGAAGGCCTAAATTCATCTTTTTTTCTTTTTTCATTATTTTCACTGGCAACTGTGTAGAGCAAAGAATACCTAGATTCAAATCCAGATCCCTACTTCCTACTTTGTGACTCTAAACAGGCTCCTGCATCTTTCTGTGCCTTAGCTTCCTTATCTGTAAGATAGAGATAGTAATAATACCTATGCCATAAAGTATTTATGTTTATGAAATGAAATAATACTTAGGAAATTGCCTGGGACATGCTTGGTGTTAACCATTATCATTGTAATTATCATCGTATCTTTTACATTCTTTTGATGAGCCAGCTACCCAGGGAAGATGTTTTCCTTTGCTCTGACCATATGCACCCACATGTAGTGATACTAGAAGGTATAAACTTGCTCAGGGAGAGAGTGTAAAGAGAGAAAGAGCTTTTCAAATCCAAATTTTTCATCACATTAAACAGCATTTGGTGCATGTGGGCAAACTTATGTAATTCTACTTGTCAGCCTCACTATAGCAATTCAGGACACATTCTTCAGGTGTCATTTATGCACACAGGGCTGCGATTCTGTCCTACGAAGGCCCTGCTTGCCCTGGCTCTCGCCTCTCTCTCCACTCTCATTTTAACCTCTCTGTCTGGCTGCCTATGGCTCTCATTATTGGTTGTTGAACTCCCCAGCATTGTTCTCTGTGCCTGGAAGGAGCTTCATTTGGCATTTGGAATTTACCAGTTTTATTCAAGAGAATTTAGTTTTAATGTCACTTCTTCCTCGACCATGGAATATAAAATAGTTACTCCTTCTCACATTATCCTTTTATGTTCTTTCGTAGCAATTACTACAATCTGTAATTATCTTAATATGGACCAGTTCTACCTTTTTCATGTCTAAACTCCCAACACTTCAAATAGAATCTGGCACGTAATAGGCTTTCAATAAATATTTGTTGAATTAATTAATTACATGCATAATATTAATAAGAGGATCATATGATAAGGTAAGACAGGTAAAAATAAAAAGATTCACTATTAAAGTAATAAAGGATAAACTGGAAAACAAATAATTTGAAACAAGCAGCAAGCATCAGGAAATGTGGAAATCTAATACAGTGCTGAGATGCTTATTTATAAATATGATATGTAACAAGAAAGCAAAATGGAGAAGGTCAAAGGTGGAGATGGTTCCAAGTCAACCATTTTATGGGTGGCCCATAAAATCAAATTCCAGAGATGAATTTGAGAACCAAGACTGAGAGAGTACTGGTAACTTTGAAGACTTTGAAGAAGCTGTTTTAGTTAACAGATAAAGACAGAAATCGAACTGCCAGGGGGTAAGAAGGAAGAGACAACAGGACCAAAGAGAGCTCTCCCAAGAATTTTTACGCTAAGGAGAAGCAGAGTTATGTTGCAGTTCCTTGAACTGGGATCAGGAATGTGAAAAGAGGCCCAGACAAGGAGGCAGATTTGAGATCTGGTTCCAAAAAGAGATCAAAAATCCCACTTGAACTCTGCAACTGAATTTCTTCGTTCTTCTATGAAAAAAAATTTCTGCTCTATCTCAACTTCCGTAATAAGGTACAAAGCGGCTAATGGATAACTGGCTATAAGGAGTTGTTCTTTCTTTGTAAGAATTCTAATGAAGTTCTAATAAAGAAGAACGAATCTATAAAAGAGTGTTTTATTTGAAACAAAATCAAGGTAAAATTTCACTTCAGCTTGATTTAGATTGGATTTTTTCCCACTTTGTTGAAAGCTTTGCATTACTCAACTGCAGCACTTGCGGAGGCCAGATATGAAGAGTGCTTATATTTATCACTGACATTTTGTTGAGCTTGTCCATTCTTATTAATCATTGCTTTAAGTAAGCAGCTGAGTACTCTTAGGAAGTTGATATTCCCAGCTGACCTATCTGCAAAAATAGTGAAGCCTGATACTCTCCTGCTGCAGTCTGTCTCTATAGATGTACGTGTTCATGTAGCTATAGGTATGTGTGTACATATTCTTTTTTATTTTTTTATTTTTTTCCTGGGACCTAAAGAAGCAAATACGTTTTTGTGAAGCTAATGCAAACTTTGTCATATTCTGTCTTCTGAAAGCATGGAGGAATTAAAAACAAAAGCATGCTGTGATCTGTTTATACTCTACATGGGAGGTAAATCATATTTGCAGAGTGAAGACTTCAGTTAAAAAGTCTGATATGAAGGTGGTTACAAGCTACACCTATAAACTAGTTGTTGAGATTTCTTGGTGGCAAATGATAAAGTACTCAGTTATGTACAGATACAAAACCTACAGCGTGAATATTTGACCTCTGGCACAGTGTTAGGATTCTTAATCTAAGGTTCACAGAAAAATCTTAATAGCCAAACCCCATTAGTGTAATTTTCCCTTTTTCTTTATAAATGTCAGCATTTTAGTCTGATTAGAATAGTTGACATTTGCTTATATTCTGGTTCATAATTTTTAATATGTATTTTTAAGCAATGTAAACATAAATATGTGAATCTGAAAATTTTGAATTAAGTGGCTAAATAATCCAAGCCATCAATAATTTCTAGTGATTCTATTTCATTCTTTAAAAAAAAATCTTTTTTTTTAGAGTCCTTTTTCCTTGTTAAAGTTTCTATTTAAAGGAATCTTCTTTTGTCTTTTTAACCATTTTAAAGGCACTTATTTTATAGCTTTTTTCAAACTGTTCTCTCATCTCCAGTTCTTATTCCCATTATTCATCATGGTATCCTTCTAAATATGGTTTAAAGAACAATGGCACATATTTTATTTTTTCATTTTATAAAAATTATCTCATGGCCTGGAAAATAGTTTATGTTTTTGTTTTGTTTTGTTTTGTTTGGTTTGGTTTGGTTTTTTGAGACAGGGTCTCACTCTGTTGCCCAAGCTAGAGTGCAGTGGTGCCATCGTAGCTCACTGCAACCTCAAACTCCTGGGCTGAGGAGATCCTCCTGCCTCAGCCTCCCAAGTAGCTGGGACTACAGGCATGTACCAATATGTCTGTCTAATTTTTCTATTTTTTTATGGACACAGGATCTTGCTATGTTGCTCAAGCTGGTCTTGACCTTTTGGCCTCAAGCGATCCTCCCACCTCAGCCTCTCAAAGTGTTGGAATTATAGACATGTGCCAAGACTCCCAGTCTACGTCCAGGGGCATACATCATCTCAAACCTATTAGTCTCTTCAAGGTCTAGGTCCAAAAAGAGAGGGAAGTCCCATAAGAGAGTTTCTACTCCTCCTAAAGCCATCTGTCAAATTCCAGATGGCCATGGAATTGCCTAGCCCTATATGCTCCCAGGATGCCTGACTCCCTTCAGAGATGGTCCAGTCCCTCACCCATAGGTCTTTCCCTTCAGCCTCAAGAGAATAACCCTGTCAAAATAGGTTAAACCAAATATCCACACATGTAAATATTAAAAAACCTTCTTTCTTCATAAATAGCTCATGAATATAGAGAAAATGCTTCCATACTTTTTTGTCTTTGTGGCTTGCTCATTTCCATAGGACAGAACTTCAATACTATTCCTTAAAGAAAGCTAGTGACAGACAAGTCAAGCTGATCTCTTATAACCTAGAAACATGCTATATAATCCTATATTTATGTATGTAAGAAAGCCTATGTTTACTTAAACATTAATAAACTCTTATATGGAGCTTGGATTATGAATCTTTGTAATTCAAGAGATATGGATTAAAAGATGATAAGCCAAAGGCTGTCTATTATATCCATGTGGTCAGGGTTTCTCAACCTCAGCACTACTGACATTTTGGGTCAAGTAATTCTTTGTGGGGCTGTCTTGTGCATTGTAAGATGTTTAGCAGCATCCCTGACCCCTACCCACTAGATGTCTGTAACACACACACACACAAACACACACACTAGTTACGGCAACCAAAAGTGTCTCTAGGCATTGTCAAATGTACCCCAGGAGCCAAAGTCTTCCCTGGTTGAGAACCACTGATGTAACTCCAATTTGCAAAACTGAGTCATTTTATCTCTCTGTCAAAGGAAATATGTGCTTTGCATGCACACTGGTATTTTGGGTTTTAATATGTATTAAGTCATTTCCTGTAATGAAAAGAATTTGCAGTGCCAACGGCAAAGCAGAAAAAGCTACATGACAAGCAAAACTATATTCCAAAGCTTCATACCATATTATGAAATAGGCAACATAAAGAACACTAAAAATGGTAATATTCAGCAATGATAAAAATATAAGCAAACGGATGTGTACAGTGACCCTAATTTATGAATGTTTTGATTGTTTTTTCTAACTTCAGATAACCTTGCTGCAGAGTTTGGAGCTGAAGTTATCCAAAAATTTGACTCTAATCTAGTTACCTACTTGGGAAAATATATTTATCATAGTCTATATTATGATACATTAATAACATCATCACACTTAATAATCTTATAATCCAATACCACAGTTTAAGAAAAAGATTGTTAGCAGGCTGCCTGAACTAACAATATTAAAATGTTGACTATATGTGGTTGTGTGAAAATTAATTGACATCTTTCCATTGCACTCCAAAGAATGAATGAGAAAAATAGTTTGGTGATGTCAGGACCTACCATCCCTTAAAACAATGTTAATATCAGAGACTGCATGGTCCCCTATAACCGTGACATTAACTTGGTAATATGAGTGATAATTATTTAGGAGGAAAATAAAGCTAAAATGTCTTTTGGGGGTTTGTAACTACTTATTGATTAAATTAGCATTTGTGTCCACTTACGGGAAACAACTTCAAATGTAAGTACCCAAACACTATTCTTTTTTATGTATACATAATAGTTTCATTGAAAAAAATTTATAGTTACATTTTACTTTATATTCCATTTTAGATGCAGATAGTTGAACTGAATAAATTTAAAATGTAATTGAATGACCAAAGGATAAAAACATCCTTTTCTGATTCAGAATAGTTCAATCTGTCATTACAATAAAAAAAAAAATGAATTCACACTTTAAAAAAATAGGCTAATGGAATAGAAATTTGTCTTCCTGTTTTATGCTGCCCTCTCTCCAGTCCACTCGCCAGAAGACGTTTCAAGTGCAATTCCTCTGAAAGCTACAGATTCAATAGGTTAATGGGTAGTTACTATTCTTGCTACTGGGCTAACTCTATTCATTTCATCTCGAAAAAATCTTTTTGTTGTTCTTGTTTCTGTACAATTTCCTGACATTAAAGAAAAAAAGAGTCCAGTGGTATGGTTAGTAGAAGACAAGAGCAAGCTGAGTTGATTTCTGTACTGATTTCCTAAGTATTGCTTTCCCCTTTCGATATTTTAAATCAGACAAAAACACTTCTCTGTATTTCTACTGAAAAAAACGAGCAATCAGTTCTGAAATTTGTGCCAAGCCAAATGAACTCATTACTGTTATGAAACAGTTTAATACACTTTGATCAATACATTAGCTGTGCAAACACAAATATGCTATAGTAATATCACAATGTAAGCAAATCTGACAGGCCTATGCTAATAAGAAATAAGACATAAAATATGTGAAAGCATTAGGTATTTGAAGAAAAGCCAAATACCTTTAATACTCCCCAGAAATGGCATTCTCTCAACTCTTTTGTACATATGGTATAAGTCCCCTAAACATAAAGAAATCTTACAAATTTATTCTTGTTCTTTTACATAGGTAAAAATTAATGGACAAATTAAAGAGAAGGTACTGTAATAAAGTTAGACTATTCTAACTAAAAAACAATTTCAATGAAACTATTTACACTCCCATAGAATTCTACACATTTTTCAAGGCATATTCTGCAATACAATTTTTTAAAACAATGTTTTCTTCTTACTCTTGAAACAAACACTGCAGGTTTATTTTACTTTTTTTTTTTTTAAATCCACTTACTAGAGTAAGAGCTTTGTGACTTAAAGTAGCATGCTGCATGCTCAGATTTTTCTTCAAATACATTTGCATGCCTCATCTTTCAACTAAGAGGATTAGTTTTCAACAATACTATGTAATTGACAGAAAATTGTGTTGAAATGGTAGTATTATCTAATTCTGGGAACTTAACCAGTCAGATATCAGATACACAGTTCTTTGTACAGAATTGGAAAAAGCCACAGTTTTAAATGTGCTCAATGATTTTCTACTGTTCTCATCCCCCCACCTTAAAATCATATTCAAATTTCACAGAAGTGAGAGCAACAAGCTTAATTCTTGTCCTGAAAGAGAGATTATTTTTAAAATTTAAACAAGTTACTTTTCTAGTTTTAGATATTTAATCCAACAAAACCTCCTACTCTGAGACCACTTTAGGGCGTTCACCAGGAAAAATCCCCTCTGTAGCTGCTGGCTCAAACTCGACAAACTTGCTTAACTGTGCAGATGTTAAGGCAGCTCTGGGTTACACTAGGGAAGAAAGAAGAACTAGACATTCCACAGCTGCCTACAACAGCTTCCTTCCCAGGGGCACAGTTGCAGGCTCTATCAAGCTCAATCACTTTGTACAGCAACTGGGGACCCCAGGCAGGGGCAAAGAAATCCCAGCGCAGCTTAAATTTCTCCCACTACCACAGCAAGAAGTAACACTACTTAAAGAGTAGCCAGTTATTTCCAACAATTATGTGGCCCTAGGCCAAAAAAAGGATGAAGAACATCTGTAGTGAGAAAAAATAAAAAATGTTTCATATTTTTAGAATTTCAAGCTACTTACAGGAGATCTTCCTTGAGTCTTTGTTATGAAAATAACTATGAATATTTGATTTTTATTCCTGATAAATTTTTTTCCTTTGCAGGGGTGGAGAGAGGATAGTCAAGCTGAAGAAACACAGAACTTAACCGTTAATTTAACAATTATAATGTAACACATTCATTGCAGGGTTTTAAAGAGAAGACTGTATATGACAGTAATATCATGTTTAAAGGTACTCCATTCTTCCATTTTATATCAGTATACATTCTCACATGTTCTTTCAAACATTTTAAAGACTAAATTGTATTAATCATATGGTGTGACTAAAAACAGGCAGCTAGAAAATATTCTTCCCTATTTGAGGATAATTGATGCTACAGCCATTTCCTTAGGAAAAAACATATAACTCCATTAAATAATAGAAATATACAGATCACTATTTCCTAAAAAATTATACTTTTATACAAATCATCCTCTTCTAGAGTAGTAAAAGACAATATGTAGATGCATACATAGTTTTTATATCTTAAATTTATAATATTATTACAATAATTATTACTTGGTCAGAAAACCATTATTGCACCTGCACATAAGCACTTGTAAGAATTCACCAGATATGATAATAAAAACAATGATGATGATGTTACAATTCATTGTGAGCTTACTATGATTCAAGCACTGTAATGAGAGCTTTCGATACATTACCTCATTTACCCCTCTCAGTGATATTATCTCCATTTTATAGATGAAGAAATTAACTTATAAGGTCATGAGCTAGTAAATGGTACAGCCAGAATTTAATTTTTTTTACTCTAAAGTCCATGTTCTAGTTATTATGCTTTACTGACTGTGTTGAAAATGACATTTGTATGTTAATTTGGAACATTTTAAGTATTTTTGAAATCAATTTTAAAGGTTTATATTGTCATTAAATTCTTCTATTCAGAGAAAAATAGCCTCTCCACATGAGATGTTAGTTAAGTCTCACTTACACTGCTTATGATCCCTTTTACTTCTCTACTGATTTTTTTAATAGCCAGAAAAAGGCTCATTGCAACTTAGAGTATTAGTAATGCAATAATTCCCTGAATGTTTTCATATCCTAAGTATCCTAAATTTCAAATGCTTATCTTTCTGTCTTAGGTTGATTCTCAAAACTACAAGAAGTTAATATATAATTAATTTTATGTTATACAACAGATGCTGAGGCATGTAAACACTAAACTAGGCCTGAAATTTTAGAGTAAAAAACCTTTTTGATTTCATATTGATACTATCAATAGGAAAACTTTAAGACTCAAAGGCCTTGTTTATAGTTCAACAACAGTCCTCTAAGACAATGCAATGCACTATAGCAAGGAGAAATATATGAGGCAGAAGTTGATGACATATGGAGTGTGCATAGAACTTCTGGTTAATGGAAGTTCCAAGATGTATAAATAAAAAATGATGTGTGAGTGGGTGGAAAAACTATAAGGCAAGTCAATTTTTTAATTAAAAAATTATGTAGCATAAACAATGCTAATGAGCCAAAAGTCCCAAGAGATTAGGATTGTATCTGCTTCATTTTAACGTTCCATTCACTTTTTGTAAGTGTACATCCACTCGCTGGAAATACCTCAAGCAGAACACTTTCTGTAAAACAGAGCTTTGAAGATTTTCTTTGTCATTGTTCTTAATAACTCACGGTTTTCTACTAAAGTTGTCAACTTGATAAAATGACATACACACACACAGGGCCCTAAAATCTTTAAAGGAATTGTCAGAAAATAAATACCTGGAAGTTCTTCATAAATTTCGTCATCTATTGGCTGACTGCTTATTGATGGACTGCTCATTGATAGAGGATGATCAACATCATCATATAATTCTCCTCTCTCATCATCATCCTCAGGAATAGCATCAGATTCCATATCTATAAAACATATTTCATGGAGTAAATTTTACAAGAATGCAAAAGAGATTTTTTAAAACTATACTTAATAAACGCAGCCCTACAAAGTAAAAACAGTGTTGTTATATGCTGTATCCTTACTAGAAAACATTTTTAAAAAATTGATTGTTTTGTGAATATGTGAATTTTAAAGTTGCCAACTGGTACTTATAGAAAAGATGCTTTTACAAATCTAAACTGAATGGTCTTATATTGATACAAGTCACACTCCCTTGGTCATTCTCATAGAAGTCAACAAGCTTTTGCATATGAAAACCCAAAGCACTCAGTTATTCAGTATTTAATGACTGCGTTAACTTGTCCAATTGATTGCTCTTACCTTGTAATACAAATTTCAGCTGCTGCACCCATTCCTCAGCATCTTTGGGAGAAGCTGCTGTAAACTAATAAAAAGCAAACAATAAGAATGAAAATCACCACAGTATAAATGAAAGGTACGAGGTATGTTGCATTCTCACCATTTCTTTAAAACCATTAGTAATTCTTTTCATGTCTAGTGGAACTTTTCTTGCAAGGATGCTTCTTATAATGTACAGTTAATTTTGACAAATTTACGTAATTGAAGCAGAGGATGATGAATTTGAAACTCTGATCAGCAGCTGGCAGCTGTGCAGGAAAAAAAGCTGCTTCTCTTCATCAATGTCAAAGGCAGAACTGATGAACAAAATTTGCCCTTGACAATTAGAAGACACCCATGAATTTCTTTAGACTGCTGGGTACAGTTTTCTTAAAAATGTTCTTGTCAGATTCCAACACACTACCTGACAACTTAATTAACTGGCTTTCAACTGCAATCTCAGATATTTAAAACTTATTAAACATACATTCCATATTGATGCCTAGCTGATAGCTCTTGAATTGCAGAGCCTGATACATGCCTTTACCTTCATTTTCTCCCACACCCCTAAGCAATACGATATGCATTAACACTCTGATATTTTTCTTTTGATAATCTTACTTCTTTCTGCTATGTAATTCTTTTAGAAAATCATACAGTTGTATTAAAACAGATATAAAATGCAACATGTGAAGTAATTTATAAATTACATATTCTCTTGATCTTTTTCAAGAAGATAACATTTGAACTAATCTGAAATTTAAAAAAATATATATATTTCCTATTATATAAATGTTCCGTATACAAAAACCAGTATTTTTTATTATTATTAACATGTGAGGGAAAGTTGTTTTAACAAAATGTTAACGTCTCTATAAATAAAATCAGAACATTTTATCAACTTAATTTCAAGGCAACATAAAAACTACAACCTGATAGACACGTTTATCAGGAGCAGAGATTTCAAAACAGCAATCTTTCTTTCCATCCTTCCTAAGGGTGTTATTCATTCTGACATTGTAGCCATCTATTGCAAATTCACCTTTCTGTTGTTTGTCTGTTGAAGATAAAACAAGAGTTAGAATTGCATTTGCTACAGTGAATATAAATGCGCAATTATCTCTTGTTAAATTTTCTTTATCAATTGTTGGAAAGAGTATTTTTTGGTAGTATTGCTTTAGTAACACAATGCTTAAATAATGTTTCTAGAAATCGTTTTTAATTCTAAAATATGGAAGCATTTGGGATGGCTGAGTCTAAAAAGGATATCTTAGGGAACAAGAGGAAGAGCTCTGTAGATGGTAGTCTTGTTCAGAAGAAATTATGGAAATATGATGATTATATAGGGAAAATCCAAGAACTAAAACTTAGAACCTCATATAAGCATAACATCTATTGGATGTTGGGCGGGGGGAGGGGGGAGAAAGGAGGAGGGGATGGGCATATGCATACACAAAGAGTGCAATGCGCACCACTCGAAGAATGGATATATTTGAAACTTGGACTGGGGGGGAGGGGGGGCAAAGGCAACATACGTAACCTAAACATCTGTACCCCCATAATATGCAGAAATAAAAAAAAAAAAACTTAGAACCTGCTAGACAAACCCACTACAAGCCTGTGGCTCTTTCGGATTTTAGTAAGCCAGCAAGAAAATCTGTCCTGTTGAAAAGTTGCTGGATTTCATACCATTATCTCCTTTCACCAACCCCTCCCCACCACCACCACCACCACCACGGGAATAAAAAAAAAAAAAAAAAGTCTCTTAACTTGGCACAAATCTAACTCTAAACTGAAAAGGCAAAGCAAAACAAAACAAAACTACCAATTACAAAAAAGATGTGAAGGGAAAACTATTTCGATGGAGAAGAGAGAGAAAGCAAGTATAGAAGCATCTCCGTTACCAGAAAACAGGAAGGCTCTTAACCAGTCAGTGGACGGCTGAACGGGTTAAGCAAATCTGATTCCATATGATGAAGAGTCAAAAGAAAAGATGACTTGAGCTTTGGTCAGACATTATTTTAAAGACAAAGTAAGAACACAACAAAGGATTTAATACTCTGAAACAGAAAATAAAATTAGTCAGCTTTGCTACTTCACCCAGTAATACCATTTTGATAGAAAAACCGCGTGGTTATAGGTTTATTTCCTAGATTAACACACAATATAAAAATCATGAGTAAGGATGAACTGTCTCTTTTACTGAGCTCAGGGGAAATACGGAAATGCTTCCACATTGTGAGTGAAGGGCTCTCTCAACTCAGTGCACCAATAAAACATATGACTCCTTTTCTTAAATACATTAATTGAATGCCTGAAGTAACATGCATTTTTTAAAGGTCATGGAGATTATATCTTGTTCAAAATATCAAATGAGAAAAAGTCTGAGTTAAAAATTCCTGACTTTAGCCTGAACAATCTAATCACATTTAGGCAAAATTTATGTCTCTTTAGATGACTTAAAAGCAATTCAAATTCAAAATTTTACAGTTTATTCCATGAAGAAGTCTAAGAATTTCACAAAAACTATACAGTACTTTAAAAATGAGAGCAGCATTTCCTAAAGTGTGTTTTGTGGGATATTAATCGATTTCTGTGATCAAATAAGTTTGGGAAACTTTTTGCTGAATTAAACAAAATTAAACAATTTTGTTAGTCCAGGTCTTCTTGGAGCCTTTAATATATTTACATACTAATTAAATTTATAAGAGAAAGACTTAGTATACAGCATTTCCAGAAATTATTTGTCCATGGAACACTTTTTATTCACAGAACATTTTATGGATCTAGTACATAATTTGCAAAACACCTAATTAGAATACTGGTAGGAAAAAAGTATCAAAATAATAAATGGGTAAGTACAGTTGGTTCTTCTAAAATTCTCAAAAAACACTAAATCTGGCCGGGCGCGGTAGCTCACGCCTGTAATCCTAGCTCCCTGGGAGGCCGAGGCGGGCGGATCATTTGAGGAGTTCGAAACCAGCCTGAGCAAAAGTGAGACCCCGTCTCCACCAAAAATAGAAAGAAATTAATTGGACAGCTAAAAATACATAGAAAAAATTAGCTGGGCATGGTGGCGCATGCCTGTAGTCCCAGCTACTCGGGAGGCTGAGGCAGGAGGATCGTTTGAGCCCAGGAGTGTGAGGTTGCTGTGAGCTAGGCTGATGCCATGGCACTCACTCTAGCCAGGGCAACAGAGTGAGACTCTGTCTCAAAAAAAAAAAACAAAAAAAAACACTAAATCATTCAACAAATTTATATTGAGCACTTTAAACAAACCAGGCAGCATTTTAATTATGTTGAGACAAAAGCTAGGAGTAGCTTATGAGAGCTTTCCCACCTTCCCAAGGATCACCAGACTGCAAAAGGAATTTAGCTTTCACTATAAAAAGTGCAAATAGTCTCAGGCAAAATATCAAAGCCATTCAGGACAATTTTGGGAAATTGCTTTAAATTCTCCAGGAGAAACAGAATTTTTAAGGACCAGACTTGAAGGAAAGTCACTCCCTTACTGCACAAGGGCTCAAGGGCTTTGCGCACTAGGTCCATTTGATCTAAAACCCATGCTTTCTACCTCCAATTTGGGTCTAAAATTCTTATCAATGTGTGGGACTGCGTAAGTAGTGGGAGTCTACTTCTGGAGATGTAAAATCAACATGACAGATACTTAGCTTGGAAGAGCTGGGGGGAGCTGGACACTTTCCTGTGCTAGATTATCTAGGAATAAGACAACCAGACAGCAACATCAGGCAATCCCAATTAGACTGGATCTATTTTATTTTTTTTCTTCCTTTTTTTTCTTTCTGTGACCTTTGCAGAGAAGTAAGCAGATCCATTTTAGACAAAACTCCCAGAAATATGTTATGGGGCTGTGTAGCAGATCTTCTGTTAGAGCCTTCGTAGACAGTGTTGTCCTCTAGTGAGATGAACCAGAAAGAAGCCATGAGTCCAATTTATAGGCAAGCATCCCAGATTATATAGACATGTCCTTGTTCAAGGATAAGTAAAAGAGGAAAAGCATACAAACACAGGTACCATAAAAACATTGTGTAATAAAAAAAACATAACATAGCGCTTAAGAGGCAGAAAGCATTGGCAAACTAGAAGAAATTGAAGTAAACTTTAGATTGCTTTGTATCTTTTATAAAAGTAAACACACATACACAAATTCTGAAACAGATGAAAGATGAAACTGTAACAAAAAATAAAAAGAGAAACAGCTGAGACAGGTAGAAATTGAAATGAAGCTGGCAAAATAAGAAAAAAACTATACAAGGAAGTGGAAAATGCAGCAGCAAAACAAATGATGTATTTATTAAAAGTGATAAAAAGTAGAACACTGTTGAAAATCAAATCAGATGTATCTTGAAAAACTCCCTCAGCGGGTAGAAAAAAAGAATAAGGGAGAAGAGGGACAAAAGGGAATATGATGAATGTGGAAGACAGACAAAAATACAACATAAGAAAAACGGGTTTCCTGCAAGAAAGTAACACCCACAGCAGTGCCAATAATCAAAGATATAACAGAAGAAAACTTCATTAGATTAAAGAAGGACCTAAGTCTGCAGGAAAAAAAGGTGCTGCTGTTTAACCAAGTAAAAGTAATAGAAAGAAACTAATATCTAGACCTATTAGGTGATTGTATCTAGGGTAAAGAATTACATAAACATCCAAGTAGAGTAGGTGGTGTGAGACAACAAAGGTTGAAAAAAATGGAAGGAATGTATAACTCTTTCTCGATAGCCTTTACAAAACCATGACCATAAAGTAGCCATATTTATCATTAGCCAATACGGGGTGGGAAATTAAAGGCATGAAGTGGGCAGACATGGCTATAAGAAGACCCTGCTCTTCTCCTTTCACATTAGCTTTCCTTCAGGACAGAGAAAACTTTAGCATTATACAGTAATCCACAATAATTTATATATAGGTTAGTTCCACAGTGTTTTCTGGGATAGTTTCAAGGATACCTGTTAATTTGACACAAATAACTAAAAATAGTAAAATGTCAATAAAGTAGGAAATAAAGTCATATAAATTCATTTACCCAGAACTGTGAAAGACTAATAAAGTATTTTACCTAGGTGAACTTCACAAACAGTGAAAGCTTATTCCTTTAAGTGCCAAAATTTTTTAAAATGTTACTCACTGTGATGGAAATCTTTCTAAAATACATACTTCCATAACTTTTCAAACAATGTCTTTTAAATGTAATTTAATATTTTCTTGATGATCTAATAGTATCATTTTGAGTATTAGTTTTTATTATAACGCATTAATACCCTCAGGATTTTTGAGGTGTTTTTCCCTCTATTAAATTTCCCTCAGCTTCTATTTCATACTTTAACCTTGCCTCTATCATGCTGTTCGAATTTAATGTCTACAGAACTGAAGGCTGCCAAGAGAAACTAGATAATGAAATCTATTAAATCTGTAACTTAATTTTACACAATCCTAATTCAGTAGGTTCAAGGTAAAAAGCAGTTGGCTCTGATCTCCTCCAAAAGAAAATGCATGGGGCTAATGACAGCTATTTCCTTCTATTTTTCACTGGCTTTTAGGTTTACAGCGGTGTTCTGTTTTTTTTTTTTTTTTTTAAGACAGAGTCTCACTGTGTTGCCCGGCTAGGGCTAGAGTGAGTGCCGTGGCGTCATCCTAGCTCACAGCAACCTCAAACTCCTGGGCTCAAGTGACCCTTCTGCCTCAGCCTCCCGAATAGATGGGACCACAGGCATGTATCACCATGTCTGGCTAATTTTTTCTATATATTTTTAGTTGTCCAATTAATTTCTTTCCAATTTTAGTAGAGATGGGGTCTGGCTCTTGCTCAGGCTGGTTTCGAACTCCTGAGCTCAAACAATCCGCCCACCTTGGCCTCCCAGAGAGCTAGGATTACAGTAGAGAATTCTTTTAAAACATAAAAACATCAAGAAATTTTTAAAAAATCATTGGAACCTGGGCTGTGGAACTTAATTTCAATGTGCCCAGTTAATGTCCCCAGTAAGAAAACTGATGTTTTTATTTCAGTTTCTAATTTTAGGTAGTTGTCAAAGATAAAAAGGGCAATTTTCAGGGTAATTTAATAGCTTTTCCCAAAAAATTATTGAAAAGGAGGGAGAAGTGTAGAAATGCCTTGAAGACACTAGCTCCCAAGTACCAAGGGCCTTGCAGATAGGTGGACGGACTTGAACTTTCAGTAGAGGAGGAGGAGGCAGCAGTATTTTGACCCTTATCTCCTGGTAATCTGTTTGCTTTGGAGAGGTAGAGTAAGTGCTTTTCTATACAATATCCTTTGTTAGGAGCCCCTTTTTAACCAAGGGGAAACTGCAGCTGATAAAGCCACTCTCTAATGGGGAAGAAACATTTATCTAAGCTCCAGCCACAGATAGACAATGACAAAGTCAACCTTACCTGGCTCTCCACCCCCGTAAGAAAATCTTTGCCTTGTTCTGGGTGTACACGGCTTCAGATTCAGGACACCTGTCAGATCTAAGACAGGGCATGGGTTTTAACTTCATGATGCAAAGCAAAACGCTTTTGAGAGCAAAATCTCCTAGGAGTGCCTCCGCCTCCAGCAACTGCAGAAAAGAAGGCGTTTGTGGGAGAGAAGGGTGGCTATAGACGTCATTGCATCATCCAGATCCCAGCTGTGACCTGGCTCAGAGTTTTCCAGTTAAAAATAACCATGGCTGGGGGGTAAACTGTTGCATCTCCATGGAAACTAGGAGGTGGGAAGGCAAGCCACGGATTTCTAGTACATATGGCAAGATGGGGTGGATGTAGGGGCCGGAAGCTTAGAGGCCCTCTGATGAAAGGTGATACCCCTATTTAGCATCCAGGATGTAGCCAGACACTGCTCCAGAGCTCTGGAGACAGGCTTTGCATCCAGGATATGTTTACAACTCATGTATCTTGAGTCTGGTGAATTATTTGAGTGAGTCTTCCAACTTCCTGTAACAGATTTGCCACTATTTGGCAAAGCAAAGAGCAGATGAGCAACACTGTAGGTTAGATGTTGCCTTTTAACCAATCTGGGAGCCTCTGCTACCCTTCCATTCACATTCTGCTCCTTCATTTGCATAGTCAGTGGCTTGAACAATTTCCAACTAGAGGGAATTCTCCCAGCTTTGGGGCTGAGTTGTGCATTTATTCCCCTTTAGTAGGACCAGGTATTTCCTCCTTGATGTTGCAGGAGGTCATACAAAGCATCATTAATTATCTTGTTTGTCTTCAAAAGTCTATCTCCTTTTGTTCATAAAGGGCAAGAAAAAAAAGTATGTCTCTTAACCATTTCTGGTATAGTAACTACCAGAGTTAACTAACTCTTGAGGGAAAATAGTTCTTCATTTCCCCGTTTTGAAAAGGTTTCTTAAAAAAAATATTTTCCCATGTTTGGGCACTGTAGTTTATGCCTGTAATCCCAGCACTTTGGGAGTGTAAGACAGGAGGATCGGCCGGGCGCAGTGGACCACGCCTGTAATCCTAGCTCTCTGGGAAGCCGAGGCCGGCGGATTGTTTGAGCTCAGGAGTTCGAGACCAGCCTGAGCAAGAGCGAGACTCCGTCTCTACTAAAATTAGAAAGAAATTAATTGGACAACTAAAAATATATAGAAAAAATTAGCCACGCACGGTGGCGCATGCCTGTAGTCCCAGCTACTCGGGAGGCTGAGGCAGGAGGATCGCTTGAGCCCAGGAGTTTGAGGTTGCTGTGAGTTAGGCTGACGCCACGGCACTCTAGCCCAGGCAACACAATGAGACTCTGTCTCAAAAAAAAAAAAGACAGGAGGATCACTTGAGGCCAAGAGTTCAAGACCAGCCTTGGCAACATAGCCAGACCCCAACTCTACAAAAAAATTAAAAATTAGTTGGGCATGGTGGTGCATTGCTGTAGTCCAAAGCTACTCTAATTGGGAGGCTGAAGCAGGAGGATAACTTGAGCCCAGGAGTTAGAGGTTACAGCAAGCTATGATTGTACCACTGTATTCCAGCCTGAGTGATAGACTGAAACCCTATCTCTAAAAACAACAACAACAAAAAACATATTTTTCCTCAGATACATGAATATATTCTAGTTGTTAACAGAATTTTTAAAAACACTTTC
>CAUYSK010065783.1:0-45095 GCA_963575035.1 Avahi laniger
ATCGGACAACTAAACATACATAGAAAAAATTAGCTGGGCATGGTGGCGCATGCCTGTAGTCCCAGCTACTCGGGAGGCTGAGGCAGAAGGATTGCTTGAGCCCAGGAGTTTGAGGTTGCTGTGAGCTAGGATGATGCCATGGCACTCTAGCCCGGGCAACACAGTGAGACTCTGTCCAAAAAAAAAAAAAAAAAAAAAAAGTCTAGAGATCTAAAGTGTAGCATAAGTACTATAGTTATAACATTCTATTGTATACCAAAAATTTGCTAAGAGATTAAATTTTAGGCGCTCTTAACACACACACACACACACACACACGCATATACACATACAAACATACAAAGGGAGCCATGAAAAGTGTTGAATATGTAAATTTGTTTGACTGTGGTAATCATTTCATTATGTATATCAGAATACTATGTTAAATGTCTCCTACATATAATAAAATGAATATGATTAATTTAGTGATTTAAGTTACAGCTTAGGTTTTTTTTATTCATAACGTTTTTGTTTTTAAATAAACACTACATTACAAAGATTTAGGTTAAGCACTCTACCAGATGTTGTTTGTATCAAAAATTCCCATATTTGGGTGATCCTTTGGGTAGTCTATTCCACAGGTAAGTGCTCAGGCTAAGACCTATTTTTCATAATTTGCTGGGCGTAAAACTGACATCTAAAAAGGGAAAGTTGCATTTATAAGTTTTTAAATGAGAATATTGTCTTCAGGTGAAATCTATGAACCTCGACTCCCAATGTTTTGTTTAGATTATTAAAAGAGCCATAATGTAATTCACAAAGTGAAGTTTAATAGTAATCTGAGGGCATCACAGAAGCAGCTGTAGTTTCCTTTTATTAAAGTGTAAATATATCGAAACATTTCAAGTGTACAAAAAAGTAGAAAACTAACTTTCATGTAAATATCCCCTGGATTAAAAAAGGTTTATATTTTACACATTACACTGAACTTGCTGCATATCTTTGCCATTTATGTTTTAATCATGTTTGTATATATGTATCAAAGGTAAATA
This sequence comes from Avahi laniger, assembly GCA_963575035.1. Classification (NCBI taxonomy): domain Eukaryota; kingdom Metazoa; phylum Chordata; class Mammalia; order Primates; family Indriidae; genus Avahi; species Avahi laniger. The sequence continues at coordinate 1,032 of CAUYSK010065783.1, forward strand.
ATATGTAGTATTAGTTTTGAGTTTTAAAACTTTATATTTATGGAATCATATAAGTATTATTCTGCAACTTCTTATGTATTTATTTATTTATAGTCGACAAGTAATAATTGTGTCAATTTATGGGGTACAATGGACATTTTGATCTATTAATATGTATACATTGTGGAAAAATTCAGCCAAGCTAATTAACATGTCCATCACCTCATCAACTGATAGAGTTTGAATGTTTCCCCTCCAAATCTCATGTTGAAATTTAATCCCCAGGGCTGGAGGTGGGGCCAAGTGGGAGGTGTTTGTGTCATGCGGGCAGATCCTTCATGAATGGTTTGGTGCCATCCTCGAGGTAACAAGTGATTTCTGGATCTGTTACTTCACCCCAGAGCTGGTTGTTTAAAGAGTCTGACACCTCCCTCTTCTCTCTCTTGCTCGTTCTCTCGCCATGGGACCCACCGCTTTCCCTTGGGATCCCACCTTTACTGGGAGCTCCCTGAAGCCCTCACCAGAATCAGATGCTGGCACTAGGCTTCTTGTACAGAACTGTGAGCCAAATAAATGTCTTTTCTTTATAAATTACCCAGCCTCAGGTATTTTCTTTACGCAACACAAAACGGACTAACACACCAACTTACCTTTTTTTTCTTTTTCTTCGGTAGTGGGAATGTTAAAAATCTACTCTTTTGGCAATTTTGAAATATGCATTATTATTACTTGCAGTCACCATGTAGTGCAATAGGTCACCAAAACTTATTTCTCCAGTCTGAGATTTTGTGCCATTTAATCAACATCTTCCCTTTTCCCATCTCTCATCCTTCCCCGCAGCCTGTCTATTCTCTGGTTTTATGAAATCAACTTTTTTAGATTCCAAATATAAGTGAAATTGTAGTATTTGTCTTTCTGTGCCTGGCTTATTTCACTTAGCATAATGTTCTGTAGGTTTGTCCATATTGTCACAAATGATGGAATTTCCTTCTTTTTTAAGGTTGAATAATATTTCATTGTGCGTATACCACATTTCTTTTCTAGCCCTCTGTTGATGGACACTTAGGTTGTTTTCATAATTTAGCTATTGTGAATAATGATGCAATGAATACGGGTATTCAGATATCCTTTTTGACATACCAATTTCAATTCCTTTGATTATGTACCCACAAGTGGAATTGCTGGGTTATATAGTAATTCTATTTTTAATTTTTCAGGAGACCTCTATATTATTTTCCAAAATGGCTATACTAATTTACATTTCCACTAACCAGGGTACGAAGTTTTCCTTTTTTCCACTTTCTTACCCACACTTATCATTTGTCTTTTTGATATTAGCCATTATAACAGTGTGAGGTGATAGCTCATTGTGGTTTTCATTTGCATTTCTTTGATGATTAGAGATGTTGAATATTTTTTCATATATCTGTTGACAATTCATATTGCTTCTTTTGAAAAGTGTCTGTTCAGATCTTTTGCCCATTTGCAAATGGGTTATTTGTTTTCTTGCTGTTGAATTGTTTGAGTTACTTATGCTTTTTTGCTATTAGCCCCTTATCAGATATATAGTTTGCAAAAATTTTCTCCCAGTCCAATCTCTTCACTTTAATAATTGTTTTTTTTGCTGTACAGAAGCTTTTTAGTTTAATGCAGTCCCATTTGCTTATTTTTTCTTTTTTTGCCCATGCTTTTGAAGTCATATCCAACAAATCATTGCCCATGCCAATATTGTAGATATCTGCCCCATGTTTTCTTCTGGTAGCTTTACAGTTTTAGATTTTACATTTCAGACTTTTATCTATTTTGATTTATCTTTTGTATACAGTCCAAGATAGGGTTTTAATTTCAACCTTCTGCATGTGAATATCTAGTTTTTGCACCCCCATTTATCAAAGAATCTGTCCTTTCCTCATTGTTCTTGGCACCTTTGTCAAAAATCAGTGGACCATCTCCGTTTATTTCTGGGCTTTCTATCTTGTTCCAGTGGTTGAAGTGTCTTCTTTAAATTCTTCCAATCTTTGAACATGAGATATTTTTTCCATTTATTTGTATCTTCTTCAATTTATATCATCAAAATTTTATAGTTTTCAGTATATAGCTCTTTCATCTCCTGGGTTAATTTTACTCCTATGTATTTTTTGATGCTATTATATGGGATTTTTTTCTTAATTTATTTTTCAGATTGCTCATTGTTAATCTATAGAAATACTACTGAATTTTGTATGTTGATTTTATAAACTGCAACTTTGCTGAATTTGTTTATCCATTCTAACAGTCTTTTGATGGAATCTTTAGGGTTTTATGTATATGATATCACATCAGCAGCAGAGACAATTTCACTTTTTCCTTTCCTATATGGATACCTTTTATTTCTTTTTCTTGCCTAATCTCTCTGACTAGGACTTCCAATACTATGTTGAACAGAAGTGGTGAAAATAGGCATTCATGTCTTATTCCCAATCTTAGAGGAAAAGCTTTCAACTTTTCACCATTAAGTATGATGTTAGCTGTGGGCTTGTCATATATGACCTTTATTACGTTGAGGTACTTTCCTTATGTATCTTTTTTTTGAAAGTTTTTATCATAAACGAATATTGAAGTTTGTCAAATGCTTTTTCTGCATCTATTGAGATGATCATGGGTTTTTGGCCCTTCATTTTGTTAATATGGTATAGCACATTTACTGGTATAGACAATACTGATCCATCCTTGCATTCCTGGGATAAATCTCACTTGATCATGGTGCATGATATTTTTAAAGTGCTGTTAAATTCAGTTTGATAGTATTTTGATGGGGATTTTTGCATCTGTGTTCATCAGGGATATTGCCCTATAGTTTTCTTTTCTTGTAGTGTCCTTGTTTGGCTTTTATTATCAGGGTAATACTGGCGTGGTAAAAAGAGTTTGGAAGTTTTCCCACCTTTTCAATTTTTGGAAGAGTTTGAGAAGGATTGGTATTAGTTCTTCTTTAACTATTTGGTAGAATTCAGCAGTAAAGCCATCAGGTCCTGGGCCTTTCCTTGATGGGAGACTTTTTATTACTGATTCAATCTCTTTATTCTTTATTGATCTGTTGAGATTTTCTTTCTGATGCAGTCTTCATAGTTTGCATGTTTCTAGGAATTCATACATTTGTTCTAGGCTATCCAATTAATAGTCTCTTATAAATCTTTTCATTTCTGTGGTATCAGTTTTAATGTCTCCTTTTTTGTTTCTGATTTCATTTGAGTCTTCTCTATTATTTTCTTTGTTAGTCTAGCTAAAGGTTTGTTGATTTTCTTTTCAAAAACACCAACTTTTAGTTTTGTCGATCTTTTCTATTGTTTTCTAGTCTCTATTTTGTTTAGACAAAATTATACACTTAGCTATCACACCTTTATATGAAATCCATGTATAAGACAACAAGGAAGAAAACAAAGTTAGATATGACAAGTTTTGTTCTGCATCTGCAAAGTAGCTATATGACTTCTCTTATCTATTATACATCCCATTTGCCCTCAGACAGCAACATGCATGCTGTGACTTCTTCACCAATAGAATAAATTCAAGTCTTAGTTCCTAGAGCTCTGAGTCCTTGGCAGTCTTGCCTAGATAGTGTTGCTATAGCACCCTATTATCTTTTTTACCAACATGAAGGATATAAATTTATCTCCAAGGTTCCAGATGTTCTTCTCCCTGTTTCCACTGCATAGTAGTCTATTTCTTCAAAGTGGGCTACTATGCTGTGGAAAAAACATTTATTAAAAGCAAAGTTTATTTGTTGCTTATCCTTTATGACCAACCTGAGGCAGCAGGGGGCTCTGCTCATCATTGTCCCTCTGAGATCCAGGCTGATGGAGGCTCCAACTTGACAGAATTCTCCATGATGTCTAACCATGAAAAAAAGAGCAAGGCAAATTATTTAACATAGCTTAATATTTATGCTTGCATTTCATTGGCTTTGCCCAGGTCACTAGACAAAATATGCTAGGACTAAGTTCAAAGACATAGGAAAATACAATCCTTCCATATATCTAAAATGAGGACAAACAGATTTGGGAACAGCCTTCTGATAACTTCCATAAGCAGCAGCCTTATTTTACCTTGATAAATCAATATTACTCACCCCAGTCCATGCTTCCATTGTTTTTTCCTCGTTCCTTTAATGACATATGGATCTAAATAGTTAAAGTGACATGCTTAACTTCTACTGCCCTGGAAAAATCATTGTTCCCCTGGCAAAAGCATTCCTCCCTTAGGTACTAAATTCTCTGAAACTGCAGCACTGGAAACATCGAATGAAAAGCAAAAATTTTGTGCCTGGTCACAATAATGAGTGATGTCACTCCAATTTCCATCCTGGTTCTCAGAGTCCTATATTCAAGCCATGGGAGAAATAGCACCATAAAAACAACTTATAGGAGAAAATGTCTGTTTTGCAAAGTGGAGTCTTCTAGCTGGTGATGTAGCTGAGTGTTCAATTGGCCATCCTCCTTTTCTTGAAGGCCAATTACTAATGTGTGATGGGACACGTGGGCAAACCTGTGAATGCCATGAGTTCTATCCTGTTATTTTCTTTTGTCTCTTATGAAATAAGATCATTTGTTAAATGCATTATAATATGGAATACTAAGATGTCAAAAAAAAAAAAAAAGAAGAATTTTTCTTTGGTTGAGTCTCCTAAGAAACAAACTTTGACTCAATTCTGTGTGCAGAAGGTTTCTTGGAACATACTTTCCAGAACAACACTTATAAGAGAGGAAAGAGGGCCATGCATAGAAGGACATACAACTACAATTTGCAATGAGGCCCTCAGTGTGTTCTTCAGAGAGCTCTGGAGCCAAGATGGCCTTTCACTGAGATGAGGGCTGGACCTTAACCTGTGCCCCAGCCTCAACTTGTTACTAACTGCAGGCTACACTGGGGACAAGTAGAAACTCAGGCAAAGCAGCTCCATTGAGTGGGTGCAATTCCCAGAAAGATTGTGAACTCTGAGCCAACAGCAGCCAACCCTCCCAGCAGTGGGGGGCATGTTCGTCACTATTGTTTGGCAAATGTGGGGGCACTCAGCTGGGCATTAGCCATTCCAGCCATAGCAAGGGAGAGTCTGCATCGTTCATTACATGTGCAACTTCCATCCTGACCACCATGGATCAGGTCTGTTAAGATAATAATATTTTTTATTCTTTAATTTATTAATATATTGCGTTCATAAAATTTTCTGATGTTTCACCAGCCTTACATTCTTAACAAAATTTTTTCCTAGGCAAGATTAGATCTAGACGCACTGCTAGATATGATTTGCCAATATTGTATTAGGATTTTTTCATCTATGTTCATCAGTATGATTGGTCTATAATTATCTAGTTCTCTACTTATCTAATTTTGGTGTCAAGATTGAATCAGTCTCATAAAAAAGTTGGGATTTTTTTTAAGCATTTTTTTTTTCTGTTCTTTCAAACTGGTTTGCAGAATTAGCACTTCATTGCAGTTTAGAGAAAATTTACAAGTAAAATTCTTTTACCCAATGGACCTCATCTCCTCTCCCTGTCCCTCAGTTCCCTCTGATCCAGTATTACTGGCCCTTTCGCTATACCTGGAACATGCACGATACCTGCCTGCATCAGGGCTCTTATCTAGCTGTTTCCTCTGCTTGGAATGCTCTTTCCCCAGATACCAGCACAGCTAACTTCCTCCCATCTGAAACTCCCTGCTCCGGTGGGCCTACTCTGACCTTCAGTTTAACACCTCGGGCAAACCACCTGCTCACACCCACCTCGCTTCCTTGCACCCCACCCTTCACTTTAGTTCCCCTTACCCTGTTCCATATATTACTTATTTTTTATAGATTATTGCTGTTCCTCCTCACTAGAATTCCAACTCCATAAATGTAGTATTTTTTGTTATTATATTCATGGCTTTAGAAATCTCCTATATGTAGTCATATCCTGATTATTTTTTTATCCCGGATTTGTGTTCTATCTCAGCCTCTCTCTCTCTCATGTTTCTCTGTTCTTTGATCAGCTATACTTCAGGATGGTCTCTTTCGTGACTATTTTCAAAGAATCAGCTTCGAATTTGCTGATTATCTCCAATTTTCTTTATTTTGTTAATTCATGCTTTAACTATATGATTTCCTTCCTTCAGTCTTTTGATTCATGCTATTTTTCTTTTTCTAGCTTTTTGAGTTGAACACTTAAGTCATTTATTTTTAATCATGCTTTTTTAAAAAGTGCTTTTAATACTATAATGGATCTCTAGTTCCATTTATGCTTATCCCACAACTGTTGATGTGTAGTTCATTTGTTGTCATTGCACTCTAAATATTTTATAATTTCCATTGTGTTTTGCTCCTAAATCCATTAGTTATTTAGTAGTACTTTCTTTCTACATATATATGGTTTTGGGGGGGGAGACTATCATTTTCTACAGATTTCGAATTTATATGTGTTACAGACAGAGATCATATACCATTTGAGAGAAATTATTTGAAATTGAACTAAGAATTATTTTATGGTCTAGTACTGTGAAAGTCTGTGATGGAAAATTCACTTTTGTATTTGTACATGTCAGCAAATTCCTATTTAACCCTAACTCTACATAAAAGTTTGGCTGGATATGAAATTGCAGATTAGTAATTTTTTGCCAGGTTCCTTCCTTCACATGCCCTTGTGTTCTGACATTTAGTGTGGATAAAATCTGTTGTGCTTTAACTGCCTTTCCACTGTGGTTAAGATGACTTCTTTCCCTGATGTCTTCTAAGGTTTTCTCTTTATTCTTGAGCTTCTGAAGTTTCACTAAGATATATTTGGGTGTGGATTTATTTTTAATCATCCCTAGAGTCTCCATCTCTCTACTTATGTTAGTAATCTGTTTTTGCATGCTATCTAATTTTTCCATTAAAGCTCTTCATATATTAATCATAGTTATTTTAGATTCCCTGTCTGATCATTCCGAAATCTGTGTCATATCTGATTCCCGATTCTGGTTCTGATATCTCCTTTGGCCCTTCAGACAGTGTGTATGTGTGTGTGTGTTGGGGGGAGGTGTGTGTGCCTACGTGTACATGTGTGTTTTAAGTTTATTTTAACTCTAACATTGACTTTTGGACATCTTTGATGCAAATAATCATATGCACAATCACATTAAGCCCTTTTTGGGGGGGTTGTTTTTACATTTTTTATTAATATATAAATATTTGTACATTTTCATGGGATACATGTGATATTTCATTACATGCACTGAATACGTAATGATCAAGTCAGGGTATTTAGGGTGTCCATCACGTTGAGTAGGTATCATTTCTATGTGTTGGGAACATTTCAAGTCCTCTCTTTTAACTATTTTGAAAAATATGATACATTGTTGTTAACTACAGTCAAAATACTTTGCTATCGAACATTAGAACTTATTCCTTTTATATAACCATATATTTGTACCTATTAATCAATCTCTCTTTATTCCCTCCCTCACAAACACTTTTCTCAGCCTCTAGTAATATCATTCTATTTTCTATTTCCATGAGATAAACTTTTTAATGTCCACATATGAGTAAGAACATGTGATATATGTCTTCCTGTGGTTGGCTTATTCCACTGAATGACATCCAGTTCCATCCATGTTGCTGCAAATGACAGGCTTTCATTCTTTTTTTGGCCAAATAGTATTCCGTTACAAATATATATAGCACATTTTCTTTATCCACTCATCCATTGATGGGTACTTAGGCTGATTCCATATCCTTGCTATTGTGAATAGCGCTGCAACAAACAGGAGCGCAGCTATCCCTTTCACACAGGGATTTCTTTTCCTTTGGTTAAATCCCCAGGAGTGGGATTGCTGTATCATATGGCAGCTCTATTTTTGCTTTTTTGAGAAATCTCTAATACTGTTTTCTATAATGGCTGTACTAATTCATATTCCCACTAATAATGTTTCTCTGAAATCTGATTCTCTGATATCTTTTATTTTTTGTCTTTTCAAGTATAGCCATTCTAACTGGGGGAAGATGATATCTCATTGTGGTTTTTCTTTGTATTTCCTGGGTGATTTGTGATGTTGAGCATTTCTTTTTATACCTGTTGGCCATTTGTATGTTTTCTTTTGAGAAATATCTGTTAACGTTCTCTGCCCACTTTTTAATGGTATTATTTGGTTTTTTGCTGTTTAGTTGTTTGAGTTCCTTGGATATTAGTCCCTTGTCTGATGAATGGTTTGTGAATATTTTCTCCCATTCGACAAGTTGTCTCTTCATTTTGTTGATTGTTTCTTTTGCTAGGCAGAAACTTTTTGGTTTAATATAGTCCCATTTGTCTATTTTTGTTTTCATTGCCTATGCTTGAGATCTTAGCTATATATCTTTGCCTAGGTACCAATGTCCTATAGTGTTTCCTCTATGTTTTCTTCTAGTAGTTGTATAGTTTCAGGTCTTATATTTATGTATTTAATCCATTTTGAGTTGAGGTTTGGATACAGAAAGAGACAGGGGTCTAGTTTCATTCTTCTGCAAGGGAATTTATTAAGCACTATTTATTAAGAGATTGTACTTTCTCCAGTGTAAGTTCTTGGTGCCTTTGTCAAAAATCAGTTGGCTACACATATATATCCGTCCCACAAAGAGTGCAATGTGCACCACGCAATGGGATGGACATATTTGAAACCTGGACTGAGGTGGGGAGGAGGGGCAAGGGCAACACACATAACCTAAACATCTGTACCCTCATATTATGCTGAAATAAAAAAAAATAAGTTGGCTATAAATATGTTGATTTATTTCTGGATTGTCTATTCTGTTCCATTGGTCTATGTGTCTGTTTTTCCCAATGCCTAGTTGTTTTGTTTCTTATAGTATTGTTATATATTTTGAACTCAAGTAGTCTGATGCCTCCAGCTTTGTTCTTTCTGCTCAGGAATTTTTGGCTATTTAGGTTTTTTTTTTTTTTTGATTCCTTACAAATTTCAATATTTTTTTCTATTTCTGTGAAAAATAACATTGGTGTTTTGATAGAGATTGCATTGAATCTGTAGATTGGTTTGGGTAGTCTTTCAATCCATGAGCCTGGGATATTTTTTCATTGTTTGTGTCTTCTTTGATTTCTTTCATCAGTGTTTTGTAGTTTTTCTTGTAGAGGTATTTCACCTTCTTCATTAAATTTATTCCTAAGTGTTTTATATTTTCTGTTGCTATTGTAAATGGGATTGCCTCCCTGACTTCTTTTTCAGCTATATAGTTATTTGTATATAGAAATACTATTGATTTTATATGTTGATTTTGTATCCTGCAACTTTACTGAATTTGTTTATCAGGTCTAAGAGCTTTTTGGTGGAGTCTAGGTTTTTCTAAATATAAGACAATGTCATTTGAAAAGAATGACAATTTGACTTCTTCTTTTCCAGTTTGTATTCCTTTTATTTCTTACTCTTGCTTGATTGCTCTGGCTAGGACTTCCAGTACTATCTTGAATAGAAGTGGTGAAAGTGAGCGTCGTTATTTGTTCTAGTTCTTACAAGAAAGGCTTTCAGCTTTTTCCCATTCAGTATGATTTTAACTGTGGGTTTGTCATATATGGCCTTAATTAGGTTGAGGTATGTTTCTTCTATGCTTAGTTTGTTGACAGAGTTTTTTTTATCATAAGGGATGTTGACTTTCATTAAGTGTCTTTTCTGAATCTATTGAGATAATCATATGGTTTTTGTCCTGTCCTTCACTCCATTAGCTTGATGTATCATGTGTATTGATTTGCATATGTTGAACCATCCTTGCATCACTGGGATAAATCCCATTTTATCATGGCGTATTATTTTTTTGATGTGCTAAGTGGATGTGGCTTGCTAGTAGTTTGTTGAGAATTTTTGCAACCGTGATCATCAGGGATATGGGCCTCTAGTTTTCTTTATTGTTCTGTCTTTGGATTTGGGTATCAATTAGAGTAATGCTGGCCTTGTATTACAGAATAAGTGAGAGAGAATTCTCTCCTCTTCAATTTTTTGGAAGACTTTGAGGGGATTTGGCGTTAGTTCTTCTTAAAAGCTTGGTAGAATTTGTCAGAGAAGCCTCTGGTCCTGGGCTTTTATTTTTTGGGAGACTTTTTATTACTGATTCAATCTCTAATCACTATTAGTCTGTTCAGGTTTTCTATTTCTTCCTGATTCAATCTTGGTAGGTTATGTCTATCCAGGAACTTATTAGTTTCCTCTAGGTTTACCAGTTTGTTAGTGTTTAGTTGTTGATAATAGTTTTTAATGATCTTTTTTATTTCTGTGATGTCAGTTGTAATGTTTCCTTTTTTGTTTCTGATTGTGTTTATTTGGGCCTTCTTTCCTTTTTGCTTGGTTAGTCTAGATAGGAGTTTGTCAATTTTGTTTGTCTTTTCAAAAAACAACTTTGTGTTTGTCGATTCTTTGTATTCTTTTTCTTTTAGTCTCTATTTTGTTTAGTTCTTCTCTGATCTTTATTATTTCTTTCCCTATATTAATTTTAGGTTTGGTTTGTTCTTGCTTTTCTACTTCCTTCAGGTACAACATTAGATTGTTTATTTAAAATCTTTCTACTTTATTGATATAGGTATATATTGCTATAAAATTCCTTTTCAGCACTGCTTTTCCTGTATCCCATAGGTTTGGAGTATATTGTGTTTCTATTTTCATGTTTTTCAAAAAACCTTTTTATTTTCTTCTTAACTTCTTCATTGACCCATGGGCATTCAGGAGCATATTGTTTAATTTCTATGCATTTGTAGAGTCTCCAAAGTTCCTCATGTTACTGATTTCCAGTTATTTGCCCTTGTGGTCTGAGAAGATGTTTGGTATGATTTTTTTTCTAATTTTTTGAGACTTGGTTTGAATGCTAACATATGGTCTATTTTGGGGAATGTTTCATGTGCTGATGAGAAGAATGTGTACTCTGCAGCTATTGGATAAAATGTTCTTTAGATGTCTCTTAGATCCATTTGATCTAAAGTGCAGCTTAAATCCAACAATTCTCTATTAATTTTATATCTAGATGATCTGTTCTAATGCTGAGAGTAGGGTGTTGAAGTCCCCAGCATTACTGTGTTGGCATCTTTCTCACCCTTTAAATCTCCCATCCAACTACTAACCAGGCCCTCCCCTGCTTAACTTCCGAGATCAGATGAGATTGGGCATGTTCAGGATGGTATGGCTGTAGACAAGATCTAATAATATTTGTTTTATGTATCTGGGTGCTCCTGTTGTGGGTACATATGTATTTACAATTGCTGCATCCTCTTGCTGAATTGACCCCATTATCATATAATGTCCTTCTTTGTTTCTTCCTACTGTTTTGACTTAAAGTCTGTTTTACTTGCTATAAGTACAGTGACTCCTGCTTGTCTTTGGTTTTATTTTGCATGGCATATATTTTTCCATCTCTTTATTTTCAGTCTATATGTGTCTTTACAGTTGAGGTGAGTTTCTTTTAGGCAACATATAATATGGTCATCTTATTTTAAATTTATTCATCTAGCCTATATGTTTTATAAGTTAAATTTAATCCATTTATATTCAAGGTTATTATTGATATGTGAGGACTTACACCTTTCACTTTTAAAATTGTTTTGTGATTGTTTTGTATATCCTTTGTTTGTTTCTTTCTTTCTTATTGTTTATTATTGAGGTTAGGTGGTTTTCCATAGTGGTAACATTTGAGTCCTTTCTCTTTCTCATTTTTGTGCTTGTTCTGTGAGTTACATACTTTCATGTGTTTTCATGATGTTAGATATTGTCTTTTCACTTCGAGGTATATGACTTCTTTAAGCATTTCTTGTAGGGCTGTACTAGTGGTGATGAATTCCCTAAGTTTTTGCTTGTCTGGCAAAGACTTTATCTCTCCTTCATTTATGAAGGATAACTGTGTTTGGTTTAGCACTGTTGTCTGCTATTTTTAAATTTCTTTTAGCACTTTGACCATATTCTCTTGTAAGTGACTAGATATCTTTCTCTTGCTGTTTTTAGAATTCTCTCTTTATCTTTTACTTTTAATAATTTGGCTATAATGTGACATAGAGAAGAACTTTTTAAGTTGTATCTCTTTGGAGATATCTGAACTTCCTGTATCTGGATATCTGAATCTCTTGCTAGACTTGGGAAGTTTTCGGGCATAATTTTGTTAATTAGATTTTCCATGCCTTTGGGTTTCTCTTCAGCTTGTTGAACACCTAAAATTTGAATATTTGGTCATTTTTGTGGGGTCCCATATGTCATGTAGGCTTTGCTTATGCTTTTTATTCTTTTGTTTCTTTTTTTGTGTGAATGGGTTATTTCAAAAGACCTGCCTTCAAGATTTTTTTTTTTTTACATTTCCCTGTTAATATATTTTCAAAAACCATAGGAATAGAAATGATTTGTGTTTCTTTTTTTTATTTCAGCATATTATGGGGGTACAGATGTTTAGGTTAGGTATGTTGCCCTTGCCCTCCCTTCTCCCCCAAGTCAGAGCTTCAAGCGTGTCCATCCCTCAGATGGCGTGCATCGCACTCGTTATGTATACATATACTCATCCCCTCCTCCCCCCCCCACCTGCCCAACATCCAATAAATGTTATTCTTATATGTGCACTTAGGTGTTGATCAGTGAAACCAATTTGCTGGTGAGTACATGTGGTGCTTATTTTTCCATTCTTTGAAACTATTAGAATTCTAGAGGAAAACATTGGAAATACTCTTCTAGACATTGGGCTAGGCAAAGAATTTATGAAGAAGACCCCAAAGGCAATCACAGCAACAACAAAAATAAATAAATGGGACTTGATCAAATTAAAAAGCTTCTACACAGCCAAAGAAACTGTCACAAGAGCAAATAGACAACCTACAAAATGGGAGAAAATTTTCACATGCTACAAAACTGATAAAGGGCTGATAACTAGAATCTATTTAGAACTCAGGAAAATCAGCAAGAAAAAATCAGACAACCCTTCCTTCAAGTTTTAAAATTCTTTCTTCTGCAGTAGTTTACTGTTGCAGCACTTGAATGAATTTTTTATTTCATTCATTAAATGCCTCACTTTAAAGATTTCTGTTTGACTCTTCTTTTTTTTTGTCTGTTCTATCTCTGTGAGTTTCTCATTCATACCCTTAATTATTTTTCTTATTTTTTATATTGTTTATCTGTGTTCTATTGTATCTCACTGAGCTTATCTAATATCATTATTTTGAATACTTTTCCCAGCATTTCATACATTTGTTTTTCATTGGAATTTATTGTTAGAATATTATTGTGTCACTTTGGAGATGTCATATTTCTTGTTTTTTCATGTTTCTTATGTCTTTATTTTGAAATTTGTGCATCTAGGGTAATAGTTACTTCTTCCAATTGTTTGAATTGGCTTTTGTAGGGGAAGACTTTTTCCTGCATGAAGATATATCTATGGAATTGGCTTGATAGGGCACTTTAGCTTTGATCCTGGGTGCATGCTGCAGTGTAGTCTCTGTTTGATTTCTTTGGCTGTAAACAGTGTCAGTGGTGTCTGTAGTTTCCTTGGTGGCTTAGGCTGCAGTTATCAGTGGAGGCCATAGTGAGGTTTTTCTGGGGGTGGAGATGTCAGGTGGGCCAGTCCTTAGGCCCCAGTAGTGGCAGTGACTGTCCTCAGACCCCTCAGGTGGCATACACAGGCCTTGGTGTTAGTGGATCCAAGTAGGTTGGTACTTGGGTCTCCAGACAGGATAGGACTGCGTGGGTGGGTCCTTCAATGCCCAAACAGCATGTATGGTGATATCTGTAGAAGTGGCAGCACAATCCTCAGGCTCCCAGTGGCATACACTTGTGTTAACAGTGGCTGTGAGAGGCATGGTGGGCCAGTCTCCAGGCCCCCAGGTAGCATGTGCAGGTGAATCACACTGTGATGGTAATGGCATGCTGGGTGAGTCTGTCCTCAGGCCTCAAGGAGGTGTGCACAGATGCCAGTGGCAGTGGATGGGGCAGGGTGATCACCAGACCCCCAGGCTCTGTTCTCAGGCATTGGGAAAGGTGGTGCCAGGCCAGATGGTCCTGCCCTAAGGCTGCTTAGCGGTGTATATGGAGCAGGCTGTGGAGGGCAGGGCAAGATGATTCCCAGGCTGCCCAACAGAGTCCTGGAGGTGGCAGCAGTGGCGGTGATGAGCAGAGAGAGCCCATCCTCAGGACACATGTAAGTGTGCTGTGGCCCTGCTACTGGGGGGAAGTGGTTGATGTCAGTGTCAGCAGCTACAGACAGGCAGCTCTCAGGCTTTGAGAAACACATGCTTCAGGCCCTAGTGGCAGCAGCAGCAGGGAGAGCCAGTCCTCAGGGCACATGCAAGACGCGGCAGCCATGATGCTGAAGGGGATTGTGGGGTTGCTGCCAGTGGCATGCACTTTGGCTTCCGGCACAGCTGCAGTGGTGGTTACTGGCAAGGATTACCTGGTCTCAGGATGCATACAAGTGTGCCACAGCTCTGCTTCTGGAGGAGGTTGGGTTGCTGTTAGTAGCAGTGGCCTCAGGCAGGCGGGTGTCAGGCTCTGGACAGTGTCCACTTTGGTTCCCTTTGTCCCAGGGACAGCCTGTCCATTGTGCTGCCTCACCTGTTCCCTGGGGTGCAGACAATGTGTGTGCGAGAGTTCTGGGGCTCCACCACTCCGCTGGATCCAGCTGACAATGTGCCACTGCAGCCCTCATGTGGATGTGGGAGGATGTCAGTGGGGCTCTAGGGATGTGGAGATGCAGGGCCTGTAGGGCCCTAGGGAAGGATGCATTCTGGTAGAGGCAGGGCTCTCAAAGTGGTGCCATGATGCAGCTGCTTGGGCCTTCAGGGGTGTGTGGGACCCAGTATGAGCTCCCTCTCAGGATCAATGCTGCCACATGGTCTTCAGCAGCTCCCTCTTCTAGTCTCAGGGCCTGCGTGGATTAAGGGGATCTCCTGTAGCTAGTGGTACAGGAGTCCACAGTGGAAATGTGGACCACTAGGAATCTCTTATCCTTTCCATGCACTGGGGAACCTCTCTGGGCTCTCAGCCAATCCCAGTCAAGCTATAATAGCTGCCTCATATCCCTCTCCTTCCATGCCACATGTATTCCCCATCACTTCTCTATTGAATTCCAGTGTTCTCTCTTAGATACTCTAGCTGAAGTGTGATTATCCACTTGCCATTTGGTTCTTCTTTGTGGAGGAGGTGCGTGCTGGGTACCCCTAATCAGCAATCATGGAGCCCCTCCCAGACCTTGTTTTACTATAATTTTCCATGGTGGATAAAATTATCTCTTTAAACTATAGTATGGAAAAACAGCTTTTAATGAGTATAATCTACTCAAGGGGATCTTCCTCAGTCAAGAGATTATAGCACCATGTCGCCATATAAACTGTCTTCAAATTACTATGTCACCAGGAAATCCAGCTTCTAAATATCATAATAGCTGGAAGATTTCCCATGCCATTTGAAATTATGACAGTGTACAGAATATTACCACAATTGGCCATCAGGTTATTTAAATTCTTGATCAAGAAAATTTATTGAGTGCCAATATTTGTTGCAAATTAAAAGCAAAAATTGTCATTACATGGTTACAGAGGGTCAAATGATAATTATAGGTCAGACACTGGTACAAAGTAAGTAACCCATAGTATTTCTAAAAATCTTTTGCATGTAGGCCATAGTAATGATTAGAATACATGGAATAACATTTGTCCCAATGTAAAATTAACTTAGGGTTATGAGTCCTTAAATATCTAGTCAATTTTCAAATTTCTCAGCTAGTATAGGTATCTTCATTTCTGGATTCACAGGCCAAAGCAACGAGTGAGATGAGTCAAACTTTCCAAGTTTTGAAAACTGTTTTTAAAAGTAATTCTGTAAGTGTTTTCACAAAAAAATAAAAATGATATCTTAATGGTTAAAATAATCACACACTCAAAATAATTACATATAGTACTTATAGAGTATCTTTTCATTAAATATGAGTTATAACATTGCTTTACCTTGTAGACAGGAAATCATAGAAATTGACTATTTCATGGGCTATTCTGATAATTCTGGCTCAGTTAGAGCCAGAAATGAGTGTTGAAGCTCATTTAAGAACCTGGGATTTTGACATGGATTCCTCTCCCTTTCCATTTTAGGTCAAGCTCTGCCTCTGAAAGCCAGCTAAACCCTTCCTGGTCCTGCTGGGATTACTGACCTGTAGCCTTCATCCTATATGTCTTCTGCCATGAGTGGTGCTTTTGCCAGAGTCATGAAAAATTCACTTAAGAAAGCAAAAGAGGAAATTAGATGAGCATTTTATTTCAATCCTTTTGACTCTCTGAACTATCCGGTGAGTTTCTGCCTTGGATGTGTTAAGGAGCATAGGAAAGTTGAGTTCTTATTAGTAAACTCCACATGAGGATGTAGGGTCTCATGCTTCCTTGCTTTCTTTCTCTGTCTGGCCCCAGGGACTGCTCAACACTTAAGGCCATCTGAGGTGAATTTCACCCTGAAACTTAGGAATTCATCTCTGAGCAACTCTGCTGTCAGTGTGGCTATTTTGAGGAAGAGAAAGGGACAAAGGGACTCGCACTTTTGCCAGGTGCATTGTTCTAGAATGAGCAGACTAGAGGAAGAGAAAAGGATGCTTTACGCTTTAAGTCCTGCCTTTCTAGCACAAGGCAAACTGCTGCTGTTATTTTCTCTATGATCCACTTTATTAAAGATACGTAATAGACATTATCTATAATGCATGTAAAAAGTCAGAAAACCAGAAACTTCTCTGACAGTAACACCTTTCAACCTGATGCTGAAGAAAATATCCTTGTAAGATGAGCATCGTGCATTTCATGGAAATTGCTCTGTTAGTTTTCTCAGCTTAACTAGCAGGCATAACATTTCATTACATCTTATATAGCGACTGATTGCTTGGGGCATCATATTCCTTTAAAAGTCATCCCTTTACTGCCTTTCAGTAATTGCATTCTGTGTGTGCAATGATCTGAAAGCTATTGAGAGGAAAGAGCATAACATTACATGTATGTTAGAGAGAGGTGCCAAACTCCTGCACTATTTCCTGATACTAACAGTGCTGATTCAATAATAATATAGTCACATTGTTAATTTGCATTACCCTGGTTTGCAATTTGTACAGCCTTTTATTTAAAAGAAAAATAAGCCCATTTCAATCTTTTATTTATGGTTAACTAGGTGATTGAAAGGGTCAATCAGTGATTTACCAAATAAATTTCTAAACCACTGCAATGTTTCTTGCAAAACATTCAGTAGTCAATAAATGAATTAAAGGAGAAGATATTTAATGCTGAGCAGAGAATGCATTAAAATATATTAATCCAGGCAAAACTTATACATGAGGAGCAAACTGGCAGCTTATTAGAGCCTGGCTTTGAAAGTCCAAAGGAAGAGGAGAGGAGAGCAGCAAAAGGGTATCAAGGCCATTACAAATATGATTATAGGTCCAATTAATTTATTGACATAATTAACACATAGCTAGTAATAACATTACAGAAGCAGTCAGCAAGGGAGTGTGCATACACACCATTTGAATGAATTCAAAAGTACCCTGTACTTATCATAATTAAATTAATAGTTCTGGGAAAGCAACATAGAATATAGAGGCCATAGCAACAGGCCAAAAGTCATGCATCCGATTTATTTTCTTACCAAACTAAAATGTGTGGAATTTTTATATCTTCTATAGAACAGAAATTACAGAAATTACTATGACTATCAGGATTAAGTGGTCCACTTATAACTCCAACATTTGTAATACTATGAACTAAATTGCTATGGCTTATAAGAAAGAAACAGGGAAACATAAAAGTGAAATTTTTAAGTGAAATACATGGTCAAGCAAATTATTCACGTCTATATCTTTGCTCCTGATATACATAAAAATAAGAACAAAAGAATTACATTTCATACTTTCTAAATACCACATAGTATTACAAGCAAAGTACAAAGAATAATCTCAACTATAGTTAAAATTATACATTTTTTAAAAACTTTCATACCGCTTTTCTTTAATTATGTTTTTAATGCTATTAATATTTCCTTTAATCTTGTACTACTTTTGTTTGCCTGGTGAGAAGGATGCGGACTTTTCTTAAAGGAGTGAGATGGATTTCATTCTAACGTAGCTGTTGTCTATTGCAAATGAAACTTGTAAGCAAACAAACCCAAAAAATTAAGAAGAAAGAGAGATGTTTCTAGGGAAAAATTTGGCTTCTAGAAAAATAAATGAAAACATGTTTTTGTAGAAAAGTTCTTCGGTGTGCGCTTCCCGTAGAGGAAATGTGAATCATGGAGATTTTGGAAGATATGGGTCTGCAGATACCTGGATACTGCTGTGAGTGTGGGTGAAGGCTGGGGGTCGGAGTATTAGATACAGGTGACGGTATTCAAGTAGTGGCTGTGGTTGTCCAGAAATAGGATACAATTAGTCCTGGCAGAATATCTACTAAATCAGGAAATTAAAAAATGACTTTCCTAGGGTGATTTATCCTTGGTTCTTAATCTCTTTGGATCTTTAAGACTCTGATGAAATCTGTGTTATTTATAGCAGATTTGACACATTTGTGTAGCCTGGCAGGATCAAGAATACAAGATTTAACAATAATTAATAATATTTGTGTGCTTACCATTTGACCAACATTCTTCTAAGCACTCTACCCATTTAATTAACCTTTTGGATTCTCCTAACAAGCCTGTAAGGTCCATATTTATTTCCATTTTCACAGATTAAAAATCTGAAGCAAGAAGAGATTAAGTTAATTGTCCAGGTTCATGCAGCCAGCAATGGCGAAGGTGAGAGCTAAGCATTCCAGGGTCTGTGCTTTCAGCTACTTAGCAATACTGCTTCTGCATCCAGCCTTGAAGACAGGATAGCTCTTCTCAATCTGGACATATGCGTTGGCCTTAGCTCTCTGAGCCTTTGTCCTAACCAATGATTGAATAGTATAAGAAGCAGGATAAGTGAGGCCATTGTAAGTATTGGTGGGCAGTGGAGTGAATGGGACAGCTTAGGACAATTAAACTTTTATTATCACACATTACCCTTTTAGGTACCTTCAGGTTTGTCTAGCCAACTGTCTCTGGGGTCTGCATCCACAAAAATCTGTTAGTCTGAGGCCATCAGTGCATTGATAATGGCCTCACTGGTGTTTCTTCTGTCCACTCCCACCCTGAAAGTTTTTCTTCTAGTTGCTTTAGATGCTGGGGAATGCACGAGAACTTACATAGACTCTTGAGTGCTCAGGAGATAAGGAATATAGGCCAACTCCTCTCCGGGATATTAAAGAGAATTATCTGGTGCAATATCGGAAGTGGATGAGGGGAAGATGGTGTATGTCCTCGTTGAGAGGCATAGCACCTTGTGATCATCACAGGTCCTCGCTGTGTACTTTGGTTAACTGAGCCCTACATCAAAACAAATCTGAATGTTAGGGAGCAGGAGATTACAGCTGGGTCTTGAGAGCTGGGCATAGTGAGGAAGGACCTCCTTTTGTTCATTTATTGTGGTGTACTTGGGGCAGAGCTGCCCAGGAGCCCTGAAATAAACATCCTGTTCTCTTACACATTGTTCACCCATAGCAGCCTTCTCTTTCTTCCTGATCTGTGAACAAATCTCAATTTTACTCAAAAACTTGTATGCATCTCTAGATTAGGAACTTAAAGTGGGATTTTTCACTCATTTATTGATATTTTTATTGAGGTATAATTTTCCTGAAGTGAAATGCAGAGCTCCTAAGTGTGCAGTTTGTTCAATTTTAACAAATGCTATGTCTGTGTAACTTACACCCCATCCATATCTAAAACATTTAAATTCTCTTGTGTCCCTTCCCAGTCAATCCTCAACCTCTCGCCATCAGAGCAATCATCATTCTGATTTCTTTCACTTTATATTATTTTTGACTATTCTAGAACTTCATATACATGAAATCATATGTGACCTCTTTTGCTCACCATAATTTTTTACATATTAACTCACACTGTTGCATGTATCAGTCATATGTCCCATCTTACTGCTGAGCAGTTTTCCACTGTACGAATGTACCACAGCTTGTTGATGAACATATGGATTGTGTCCAGGTTGTGGCTATTATGAATCAAGCTTCTGCAGACATTTTTGTACAAGTCTTTTGTGGACATATATTTTCATTTCTATGAGAGGAATCGCTGAGCCATACAGCAGTTTTTTTGTTTCTGTTTTTGTTTTTGAAGGATACATTAGGACTTGTAAAGGTAGAAGGAATAATATATTCCAGGACAGGGGGATGATCTGAGCAAATGTGCACAGTGGTACCACAGAGCCGTCAACGTCAGTTCACGACACGAGCATCGCTGAGGAAGAGGTGGAAGTGTCCAGGCATGGCTGAGTGCCCATCCTGGGTCTGTGTACCAGGGTAAGCTCTTATTCTTGCTAGTTATTTCATTAACGGCCCTAAATCCCACAGGCAGTCTTGTTGCCCTGGAAGGATTACTGTGATTATCTTTATTATACAGCCCCACCTATAGAACCAAGCTCAGAATGGTGCCTCCTACTGATAAAATCCTGGCTCTGGACACACCCCTGAATAGCTTGGAATTTCTTTAATTTCTCTTACTTCTGTTAGGAAAATGACATAGGATGATGACCCGGCATGCCTGTTCACATACAAGCTCTAGAACTCTTCAGAGCACGTCTTTACCATTATTTGGCAGAGTGACATGCGTTCATCTCTTTAAAGGACATTTACTGCTTGCTGCAAGGAGAGATCACTATCTTATGGTTCCGGAATAGTCCCCAAAGTGCCCAAGTCTCGTACTCTCAGTCAAAGAACAAGTTTTTAGCATTATTCCATTGACTAACTCGCTGCTCTTTAGGGATTTATTCATGATCCTATAGAAAAACATGTAACAAAGTCAGAGCTAGAAATTAGCTTTCCTCCCCAAAGCTAGCAAAAGAGGACTGGATTCAGTGTACAAAATGAGGGAATTAGGATAGACTAAAAGATTTCCAGCCAGTAGTTAGAGCCTGCATATTAGTTTCCTAGAGCTACTGTAACAAAGTAAGTACCACAAACTGGCTGGCTTAAATTAATGGAAATTTATTATCTCATAATCCTAGAGCCCAGAAGTCCAAGATCAAGGTGTTGGCAGGGCTGTCCTCCCTCTGAGTCCTCTAGGGCAGAATTCTTCTTTGCCTCTTCCTGGCTTCTGGTGGTTTGTCTGCCACCTTTGGCATCCCTTGACTTGCAGCTGCATAACTCCAATCTCTGCCTTCACCAACACATGAGGTTCTCTCCGTGTGTCTCTGTATCTTCATGACATAGCTGTCTTCTTATAAGGACAGTAAGCATCTTGGAATAGAAGCCCACCCTACTCCAGCATGACTTCATTTTAAATAATTGCGTCTGAAATGACCCTATTCTCAAACAAGGTCATATTTTGAGGTTTTGTGGGGTAAAATTATAACATATCTTTTTTTTTTGCAAATACAGTTCAACCCATGACACTCTAAATTGGGCAGTTTCTCTGGCAATCTTTACAAAGAAGAATGCTCAATCTTCCAGCATCGTTAGGGAGAGTTCCTGGGAAGGGAAAAGGGATTGTTCAATGTTCTGGGTGACTGACTCCATAGCAGACCCGAGACTAATTCCTGTGTATCAGCCATGATTCTGTTGTCATTTTTTCCCTCTAAATAGTTACTTCTAATTATGCCCCTTTGATGTTCACACCTCTGAAATTTCTTGAAACTGAGATCATTTCCATTTCTCACACTTTCAACATTGTTAACATAAGCTGAACAAAATTTAGTCCTTCTAGGCCTTTTTGATGAGTTGGCTCCTGTAGCACCTTAAGAATTGTAAGTTGCTCTTTTGTTCAGCTTTCTCCTCAGGTGACGGCTTTCCTCACACTAAGAATCTCACCTTGTACCTCACAATGGTGGGAACGAAGACGTGGCCGCCTCTGTTTGCGAAGGGAATTCTGACACATCTAATTCCATCTAGAAGCTGAGTGTCCATGGCAGCAGCTTTGTCTCTAGCGGCCCCAGGGAAATCTGAATTTTGTCTTTATGGGTTTTACTTGTATGCTTCGTTTCTCCATTTCTTTCACAAAACACAACATGGAAAGAAGCCCACGGTTTTTGCACCTTTTACATAAGCTTTTTGGTGATTAAAACCCTAGGGTGTTGAGTTAGCATAAATGTTAAAAACATGTACCTAGAGTACAGGAAGAGCTTTTTCTCTATGCACTTTTAAAGAGTGTCAGGGTTGTGAATAATGCTGGCTTGAAAACTCTGGGACGTCAAGGCCCTCTGATGATAGCCCACGTGGTCCTGGTGAGATTGTAAGTTTTTCCCAACTTTGCTGTACTAATGCCTACGCATCGTTTCTAGAAAGAGAAGAAAGCTCAGATCTCAGGAATTCTGGAAATTTAGTGAACAGTAACAACTGAAGTGTGGGTATGCATTAAGCATGTCTTTTTATTCTGATGTTTTGACATCTCAGAACCTTGCTGACACTGGGAAGGGACTGCTCCTCCCAGGGTTAGCTAATTCCTAGAGATGGCAAACAACTGGCCCTCCTTTCATATGCAAACCAACCAGGCTAGGGCCCAAGCTCTCAGCTGCATCCTTTAACAGGCTGTCGCAGGTGAAGCCACTATCCCTCCTCTGGCCTCCCCACCCCATGGCCAGATATGAGATAACTAGGCGCAGCCCCATACCCTAAAGCCCACGCAGAAGTGAGTCAGACCAGCCAATCCTAAACCACATAGCCTGCCTAGTCTGCCTCGCCCGTTCCTTACCAGGGAAACCACAATAGAGGCTCTGGTCCCTGTAGTCCCCTGGCTCCCTCTGCCCCCTGGCCAACTCCGGTGCTGTCCTGCGTGGCCCTGCATGGCGTGCTGTGTGCCTCCTTGCTAAGGATCTGTGAGTGTAAAAACTTCTTCTTTCATATAAGTGTCTGTGTGTCCTATCACACCTGATTGAAGTAAAACTTGGTACATATAGATTTGCTGGAAAGTAGCTCTAATCTAATCACTTTGAGGTGTCCTTCATTAATTATAGGCAAGTCAGGGACTGGTCAAGGGTGATTTTGACCAGGCTTAGTCAAAAGAAGAAAGGGACCCAATATGTATTCTAAGCCTGGCGTCTGTAACAGGAAATTGCTGAGGCTTATTGCTGGGCTATTCCAAAGGGGGCAATGGTGCACAGAGAAAGGCCTTTCTGAATTTGATGGTCTGGGTTCATTTCTTCGGCTGCTATAGGCTTTTTTTTTTTTTTTTTTTAAAATATTTCCTTCTATTTTGTTCTCCCTCTAAACTATTCACTCTGAGGCTGAAACTGGAGTAAGGCCTGGTAGGTCCCTAGGGAACAAATTTTACAAAAGTGCTCATGTTGGGAGCATTCGAGGGATGCCTTGCTCACCCACCCCTGTTCTCCACCCCGACTCACACTTCCAGAAGGCTCTACACCTTAAAAGTCTGGAATTTGATTCTTTAACATGCTTTTGTGCTTAGATAAATCATCATGTCTAATGGTCATCAGAAATTATTCAGGAATTAAATTGAAACTGGGCATGAATCTTGCCCTCCAACATATATTAGTCTAAAATTAATAAGACAAGTACTGGCTACATTGCTCATTCAAATATAGTCATCCAAATATACTCATATGGATTTTGTGATTATGGTGGCAAAAGCTAGATAGAAGTGTCCCAGCATCATCTTCGTAGATGGAATTTAAGTAATAACACCGTATGTAGCAAAAGGAAGACATAGTAAGCCGTCCTTTGTGTTACTATAACATACGGTTTGTGCTCCTGGTATACAGAGCTTTACGTGGTTCTTGAATTGTGCACTTCCATGTCAGTCATTTCACTTGGTGGGCTGGCGGGGGCAGAAACCCTTCTCGGTCCTCTCTGTTTCTCCAGTATCAAGGACATACCAGACATTCAAAAATATACATCCATATACTCCTCTGTTTTTGAATGAGGAGTTTTTAAAGCATTGTGGAAGTATCTATTTATCCTGTGAGTATATAATTCTGTGAGGCTGTGTGGATTCCATACCCTTCTATCCATCCATCAATAGAGGGCCCCTATTACAGATTCGCAGTATAAACCCGTTTTCCCGATAAAGCTGTAAAGTCTTTGGGGGTGTGGAGGGAGTGTATCCTTTCTGCTTTGCATATATTACCCAAATCATCCAACAAAGGGATGTGAATTTATTCATCTTACCTCATCTTAGTAAGGAAAACAGGGCAATCTATAAAACTATCAATTTGTGACTATTTAATTCAAAATTATTATGTATTCTACATTTCATGTGGTGGATATCAACTGAACAGTTTGGATACCTCCCAATTTCCATTTTTAAAATCAATTTCAATCTTTGGGAGTGGTTGCTTTGCCATGGTGCATACCTTTTACGTTATATTTTAAATTGAGTAAAAGAAAATATGGAAGGGTAAATGACATAGTCCTAGAATCTGAATGTGATGCTTGAACAAAAGATAGGATATTCACAAGATGCAATGGAGCATGTGTCTACTTATCTGGCTGTGCAAACTTATGAGCCTGATAACAATAGCAATGAGGCATTTTTTGCATGAGCGACTCTTCAGGGATTCTTCTAATAGCCGTGGTAGGAGGCTTGTACTTGGAGATCAGAGTTCTTACACTGAATAAAATTGTGTACTTTTAGCTTCTCTCCCGGTACGAATTCTGACCTAAAGCCTTCTCCATGTGCCCAGCTTGGGCTGGCCTCTGAATTTTTCTCCTTTCTTCATTAGCACTGCCCGCCCTTGCTTCACTCACCTGTGTATATTCCTATGCATCAAATTTTTATGCATCCATCTAATTGATTACTTCTTAAAAGATAAAATTACACAGATGTATTCCCCTTTGACTACACAGTCAATATATTTATACTCATGACTTTCTTGTCTCTGTTCCTCCCAATGATTTTTGAAATGTGTCTGTATCTTTCACTTACAACTGTTTTTCTATTTTAATATATTTTTAGGTATATTATCAACCATGTATTCAAAGGGTGCTGCTTCCAAAATTAGAGATTCCACAGACAGGCGTCAAAACCATGTGTACTCTGCAGTTGTGTCTCCTATGTCTCTTCTTGCCTCAACATTCCAATCAGAACAGTGTGTCTCGCACATGCCAAGCCACAGGCTCTCCTGTGGACCTTTGTTTGACCTTTTATCCAGTCACCTTTACCTGATACAACATAAATTCTCCTCCTCCCCAATTCTACCTGGACTCCAAATTGGAGGGATTGCCTAGATCCTCTGGATGCTGTGTTCTTTGATCTAACTGGGCTTAGGACACATTGCTTTGCACAAAAATGTTCCTGTGTTTCCTCCCATGTTCTGAGATGCCAAGTGTCTCCTGCATTAAGGACTGAGTCTTGACTTACTTTTGTTTTCTAAGATTATTCAACAAAGAGCTGGGACACAGGAAGCATAGAGCATATAAGGTGTAGATGAAGTATGAACGATGGAGTTATGCTGCCTAGGTACACATTCTGGCTTTGCTACTCCCTAGCTGAGGAACTTTGGGCAAGTTACTGAACCTCTCTAAACTGCAGTGTGCTGACCTATAGAGTGTGGAGAATAATAGTATGCATCCATTTTTATTCCCTATATTGCCTAGGCCCTTAGCATTTAAAATGAAAAAAAAAAAGTACTAATTATGGAAATCCATTACACACACACAGATACTATTTCTCCTTTGCATCTGAAACACAGACATTAGTATTTCTCCATCTGAGGATTGACCCTATTTTCATGATGCAAGTCAATTTATTTCTGGATTTGGAGTATCATAACATCAATTAAAAAAGAACTTCCACCTTTTTCCTTTACAGACTTTGTGTTAATAATTGCAGTCCTCCCCTTCTCAGTTCTTTCTGTCCAGCTCTTTACCCTGCCCACCCAGTTCAGAAGCTCCTCTCTTTTGATGCTTAGTGTCTCTCTGAATAAGGAGATCCTATAGGATGACGAACCTTATAATCCATATCAGGGTCAACAAAAATGTAAAGGAAAAACCCAGATATTACAAGATTTAACCTGGGCAAGAAATCAATGGAGTTACTCCAGACAGAAGGACGGAGCAGGAAGAATAAATTTTAGGGGAGGGGCAATATCCCTCAAGCCGTTCTCCATAGTTAAGTCTATCTTCTCTTTACTTTCCTTTGCTTGGCAGGTTTATGGAACTCTCATTTTTTAGCTATCACTATCTCTGATATATATTTCATAATTTTCAGAGAAGAAAGATATGTCTTCCTAATTTTAAATTGCAGTATGATATAGTAGTTAAGACCATACTATTGAGTTAGTATTGCGACCAAATGCTAACTTTGTCACTTACTAGGAAGGTGATCTTGAACAAATTTACCTAATGATTTTGTTTCTCAATTTACTATTCTTCAAAATGAGGATGACAATAATAGGACTTCCCTTATGATAGTTAAATTAGTTAAAATATGTAAAGCATTTAAAATAGTGCCTGACATGTAAGAAGTGCCACTTTGCCATTGTTACCACATGAGCTCCCATGTCTAGCAAGGCCAGACATGTGAATGGGTAGATCTGTCTTCTGCCCTTTGAAATGTAACTTCAGTCCTGGCTACCTTCCCCTAGAATGAAGTCAGACCCTCGCAAGTATCTGTCTTGAAGTCTGTCTTTCACTTAATTACATGTCTTGTTGATTCCCCTCAATTGATTTCCTGATTCCCATTGAGGAGTCTCTTGCTTTTGGCTCAGAGCATCTTCCATTCAAATACTAGCTAATTAGACTCGGGTATTCCTGAGCTTCTCCTACCTCTCAGCCCCTATCATCCTGTGATGAGGAAGGAGGGTTGATGCAAATTGCAACTGACAGGGTGTACTGAAGTGGACATTTATTGACTCCCACTAACCATGCACACTGGTACAGATAATTACTGTTCACAGCCTGCACACATGGAAGGCCGCATCTCACAGGTGAGGTGATGGGGGGAGAGCTTCAGTATGATGGAGAACTTTTCTTCAGAAATATTCCGTTGTCCGTGTCCTTCCATATTACTCATCTTAGTCCCACAATGGCAGCTGTCTTAATCCATTTGTGTCGCCATAACAGAATACCTGAGACTGGGTAATTTATAAAACAAGTTTATTTCTTCATAGTTTTAGAGTCTGGAAAGTTCAAGATCAAGGCACCGACAGATTTGGCTGTCTGGTGAGGACTGGTCTCGGCTTCCAAGATGGCACCTTGTTGCGGCATCCTCTGGAGGGCGGGGGACACTGCGTCCTCACCTGGTGGAGGAGCATGAGGGGAACAAATACTGCAGGAAACTTCTTTTATAAGGGCCTTAATCTCATTCATGAGGGAGGAGCCCCCAGGATCGAATTACCCCTTAAAGTCTCCACCTCTTAATACTATTGCCTTGGCCATTAAGTTTCAACGCCTAAGTTTTTGAGGGGACACGTTCAAACCATAGCAGCAGCCTTCTATTTTTCCAAGTATAAAATATGCGTAGCTCAAAACATGCCTTCAGACATCAAATCTGTGCCAGGTCTAGTTGTTTCTGGTGGGGCAATAGTGAGTGTATGCATCCAAACTCAGAAGGACAGTGCCTGGGAACAGGAAAGGAGTGGAGGTGACTTGTAGGCCAGGGACATCAGTCCAAGTGTAATCCATTAAGCATTGTCCAGGAATGATGCCAGCATTGAGAATTGGCTAGAACAAAGGGACCAGGAATGGAGAGAGAGATTGAGAGTGAGATACAGAATAGAATAGAGAGTTTCAGAAGAGCAGTTGAAAGAACTGACCAGGATTCCCTTAGGTTCTAGGTCCTGTAAAGTGTTTAGTAGCCTTACCCAGTGTGAGAAGAAAGCTGGTAAGGGCATTGAGCTAGTTCTTTCTCTTCTTTTGGTCTTTCCACTGGGTCTCTGTGTAATACAAATGATATCCACCTTTGGACTTGTTAATAAAACAAGTCACCTTCTTTTTCTAAAGAAAAGGATAACATTTTTTGATAGCTTTGAGCTATAGGTTTACTCATCTGATTAATTTTCTTGCTCACAGAACACAAACGTACACAGAACATATGATAGAATATACTGTAGTCCAAAACTGTGGTTAACCGTGGCCAGGCCTTTTACAGGAATTTCCTTATAGCAGGGCTCCTGTAAGACCGTATGGCAACTTTGTGTACATTAGAAAAAGAGCTGATACAGTCCTGTACCTGGGCATGCTTGGCTTGGGGACAAAGGCACAGATTGGCTATTAGCCAATCAGCTGGATGTTCCGTAGGGCCCAGCCCACACGACTGCAGTGGAAGCCCTAATTATATGGTGCTATGCAGGGTGATGTCACTCTTTCCCAGCCAAATGGGATAAGAGCCAGCTAATCCGCTGCACTGGGTTCCTCTGACTGCAGCAAGTTCCTCACTCCAGGGGAGTAGCATCCATCCAGGAAATCTGAACATGTTTGGTGCTCGGTGACCAAAGCAGAGGACAGCAACTTCCACTCCCAGACTCCTGGGAATCTGCAGCTTGTTGATCCTTACTGGTTAGAAAGTACATTGAATTTGAGGGGGGAAAAAAGCCCAGTCTGAATAGTCATTTCTGCTAATTTCCAAACCTAGATCTGTTCATTGTTCCCCCTTAACTCAGGCGCTCAGCCTCAGTGTCTCTGAAACAGTTTGCCTTTGTTCAGGATCCACCTTGCTCTGAGCTCACAGCTACTCCTTAGACAAATGGCTTATACTGTGATGAACAAAGACTTATGTCCAAGGTCCGGCTCTGTCACTAACCAGCAATTGAAATGTGGGATAAACAATTTGCCATCTCTGAACTTCACTTGTCTGTAAAATGGGGTAGTATAGAGATCCAAAGAAATTAATGGTGTGAAATGCCGTGAAAACCATAAAGTACTATACAAATTAAAAAGACAACAGAAATCGGAAAGGGTTAAATCCAAAAGTTAAGGTAGAGAAATTTACTCATCCATTTCCTCTATCATTCCTAGACACAGTTTGGACATCTGTTAAGTACTGAAGAAATATATCATTTTCAACTGTCTGAATCCATACACAGTCGACTTCAAAGCTTAATTGTATTTGAATGAGGAATCAATACGTTATAACTGCACTAACATTACTGTGCTGAAAATCTGTGCGTGTTTCTGGTGCCTTCATAATACATTTCAATTTTCCCATTATTTTTCCATTATTATCCCATATTTTTGAAAGGATTCTTTGAGCATTGCAAAGTGTCACAAATCCCAAATGAATGATAATGACTGTTTGTTTTGATTTCAAGCTACATTTGTTACAATGTTCTGAAGCTCCTCCTGGTTCCAGACTGTCTATAACAGAGACACCAAACAATTCTTCCTAAAACATCCATTTCATCATGTTTCTTCCTGGATAACCAGGTTTCCCCTCTTTCCCAGCTCATATTATTATGAGTGACAGCCATAGTTCTTCATGGTTTGGCTATAGTCTTTCTTCTCATACCTGTCTCTCTAAGTTTTAGAATACACCCCCTTTTCCAGCCAGGCTGAGCACCTCACAATCTCTCATGGGGCATTGATTATTCTCAATGGTATCTTTGATCTTTCTGATCTGACCCAGAATGCCATTATCTCACCCTTGCCATAGCCAGTCTGACCCACTGCACAAGGCCCTACTCAGGACTTTTGGGGTTTCTCTAGCTCTAGTGATCTCTCTCTCTCTGATAAACCTTGACGCCTGGAACACATGGCCTGGAAAACCTCTTGATTTCTGGGGCCATGCTGCTTTAGGGCAGTGCTGTCAGCAATGCCAAAGTCAAGTCCAGATGGATCCTCAGGCCACGCTGAATCCTTCCTCTGTCACCCTAAGACCAATTCTTCATTTAGGCCTAATGTTACTCCACTGTGAATAGAATGAAGCCCACCAATGAAAGGATAACTTACCAGCTGCTAGTCTTCATGGGCTCAAGACAAGAAAAAACACAGTGTGGATATAAAAGAACAGAGGTCAATGTGGCAATGAGGCAAAAAGGAAATATAGCCAGATGCTGAGAAAGCAATGGCTGAAAAACTGCAATCACCAGGACCATAAACTGGCCTGTTAAAAAAAAAAAAATCAAGGTATAAATTTAAAGACTGTGATATATCCTCTTTAAGTTATTCTATATACTAGTGAACTACATTCTAGGAAATAATTGGCTCTTACAAGAACATGTAATTCAGGTTGGTAAGATCTCCACACATATAGAACTTTTATTCAGCTTGAATTTGCTCACGCCTACAGTGTTAATGTCAGTTTTGAGACAAGGCGAGTCCTACGTCCCCCTTGTTGGAATTTGGTGTGAATGCCTACCCTGCACTGTTTCCTCCTATGAAATAATCTGTACTTTCTTTGCTGAGTTGTTTCTCCTGACTCTCTGTTCACGCTATCAAGAGAGATGACTCAATCTCTGACTCCAGGGCTGGGTGTGTGACCCTGCTGGGTCAGTCAGGGTATTCTAGCTCCTCTGGGCACAGTGAGTAGTGGATGAAGGCAAGGCGTCCTCCACATTGGCCCAAAGAGACCCAGTGTCAGGAAATGTATGCGAGCATTTTGGAGAGAGATATTCATCCTGTATCAGTTAGGGTTCTACCAGAGCAACAGAGCCAGTAGGATAGATAGACGATAGATACATAGATAGATTTTAAGAAATTGGCTTACATGATTGTGGGGCCTGACTCATCCGAAATTTGTAGAGCCCACCGCAGGCTGGAAACTCTCTGGCATGAGGTGTTACTGCAGTCTGGAGGTGGAATTTCTTCTTCAGGGAAATTTTGGTTTTGCTTTTAAGGCTCAACTGATTGGATGAGGCCCACCTGCATTATGGAGCTGGAGGATACTCTTCTCTACCTAAAGTCAAGTGATTATAGATGTTAACCACATCAATACCAGAACGTGTTTCATAGGTGTCACCTGGGTAGGCATTTTCCAAAATTTTGAAGGAAATAAAATGCATAGGGGCCTTTTTATTTAATTAGTCAGTGTCCAGGCTTCCTATTGTGATTTCAACCCAAGTGCAGACACTGTGTTGCTGGATTCTTTTAAGATCTTTTATAAAAACTGTTCTCTGGATGGTGTTTCCAAATCAGCATGTCTGTACCATCCTGATGGACCAAGCATTTAGGAACCTGTGAAGACATACTAAGCCCACAAATGGGAATCATTAGATTGTGAAGTCACCTTCCTGGACCTGGGATCCAGCCTCGTCTCCAGTGCTTGAGTGTGCTTGTGTCTCTGGTCAATGCCATGCAGGGAGAGGTGGGTGTGAAGTGGATGTCAGAATGCTCAGAAGGGGAGAAATGAGACCAGGGCTCGCATGGGAAACTGGTTCAGGCTCTGGGGCTCTACTTGAGGGCACTGTTGACTCTAGCCAGTTCCAGTCCCAGGCACCAAGTCAGATGTAGAAAACTTTGAGGAAGGAGCTCCAAAGCACCAGGCTCTGCTTAAGGCAAGGGCCTTGCTTGTGCAGGTCTAAGGATAC
Source organism: Avahi laniger (assembly GCA_963575035.1). Classification (NCBI taxonomy): domain Eukaryota; kingdom Metazoa; phylum Chordata; class Mammalia; order Primates; family Indriidae; genus Avahi; species Avahi laniger. The sequence goes on from CAUYSK010065783.1 coordinate 32,461, forward strand.
TGCTCTGAGGTCTTTTTTTTTTTTTTTTAATCCGTCAGTGTTGATGATAGTCAGAGCCAGAAGTCATTTATTTTTTACTTTAATTCTGCTATCTCCCAAAATAGTAATTCTATTTTCATGAGTTGTATATTTTTAAAAAGCACTTTCCACCCTCTGTTACCACTCTCAACACATGTGCACAAGCACACACACACACACACACACACACACACACAACTAAATAGCATTCTTGTTAGAATAACTAAATTCAGCGATGAATAGAGAGGATTAAGTATAATGCTCATCCTATATGCTCCTCTTACAGTAATTGATATAATATCAGTGAGATTTTACTGGCAAAATTGATTCAAATCAAACCAGAAAAACTCAGACTCAAGAACTGAAAATGAGCTAAAAGATGGTAAGCAAAGAATAATAATATGTGGCAATGTCTTCGAATTATTCATATTTTAAGCTTTATATAATTTGAAGTTGCAAAAATGTGTTTAACAAGTGTGGATTTTTTTTAAATGTGATGTCTTTATTAATGATCAAGAAGCAGTACTGAAAACACAATAATGCCATCTCAGTGATGTTAAATTGGAAGGCGTTGAAAACATTTGGGAAGAAATATAAATAATACAGATAGAGCTATAGAGGTTATAAATATGGATGGAAGGGATATCAAAGATATTTCAGAAATATACAAAGCAATTGTGTCTATGGGAAAGTATAACTGAAAGCAACGAAATCTTCAGCTAGGAAAGTGGTCCTGTAATGTCTTCTTTTAGCTTGGCGCCCTTTGTGTCAGCGGGGTTGATGTGATATGATATTCCAAGGGGATGGTCAGAAATAGTTATACTGGCATCAGGAAATTAAAAAAATTGTACTTTTAAAACTTTTTTCTATTTTTATAATGTGGCCATATGCCAATTTTTATGAAATAAATTTTTCTCTCATTAATATTTTAAGACTTCCACTTTGCACAACTCCTGGGGCTTCGTTCCTACAATCGCTTCATAGTCTGTGCAAATGGTGCCCCCTGGAGATTTGCAGTGAACACCCTATATGACTGTATACCATTGCCTTGACTTTAAATAAAATGGACCCTTTCATTCCAGAGTGTTTCCCAGTGTCTAGTGATATATACACAACACTATAGCATCTAGAAAGCATCTAGTGTTTATTGGGTTATGTCAAAGGATCATTTACACTGAACATTTGAATATACGTATTCAAATGCACGGCATTAGACAGGCCATAATCTGAGTGATTTAATGATTTACTGACTACCTTTCCTGGAAGAATTGAACAGTGTAGTTATCTCCTCTGCTACTCTATGTAGGTTTTACTGGTTTGAAGATTTTTAAAAAGTGATTTCTTCCTCTATATATAATTAAATTTCACATTGTTTCACAGGTCACATTTTACCTGTTGGCATCAAATCAATTTATAGGGTAAAATGTATTCTCTTATTCCAAGCTTGGAAGGAGGAGGCCTCATTATTAACTATGTCAGCTTAGGTCTTCCAGACCTGTCTGAAAGGTTGGTATAGGATCTCCTCATGGGAGCTTTTGGGCTTCAAGCTGTGGCAAAAGCCCATTTTAAGCAAGTACAAAATATTTGTCTCCTGCAACTAGAATACTTTTATTGGATGTATGCCTTTGCATTAGTTTTAAACTAGATAACCGATAATCATTCTTAAGAAACTTCTGGTTTCACATATGGCGATGAAAATTATTATTAATAATTAAATATAGGTTATTTTCTCTGCATTGTATTTTTCCTTTCTGACAGAGTTCTGTGGCTAGCTGACACTGAACTAGATTAAAACATCCCTGGAACTTGGAGATCTCTTTTGGGGGATTCAACTAATAAAACTCACACTTGGTAAACAGGCTTGAGTGACTGTATTATTACCTCTAGAGAAGGCTGTGTAAACCGGGCAGGACAGACCTGCATGGAGGTTAGTAAATTGATGCAAGAGCCCAGTGTTATCTGTATTCTCCTCTCATTATTCCAAGGGGAAGGCATGAGTGTCTGGTTCCACGGCCAGCTGTGTATAGCCCTACCGCGGAGATAGATCCATCAGACACTCATTGGTCAACATTATGGTCATCAAATTAAACCACTTGTCTATTTTATGAAATTCTGAGCATATCCTGACCCTCATATCCTTATTTAGTCAGTAAAAATATATATGGACAGCACAACAAGAAATTCTAACTTGTTAATTAATGATAAAGAAAACTATTAAACAATACAGCAATGAAGTTCTACATTAATTTATTATGAATTTCATTAATTGAGTCATATTCTTAAATTCAGTTTTGTCTAGGTCCCTCAAAAAAAAATCTGATATCTGTATCCAGAATTGGAGCTCAGATACTTGTCCATGGGGCTGACAATGTAATTGTGCCCCATGCTACGCTGTGCATCCCATCCCAGAATATGTGAACAATTTCGACAACTCAATAAGATAAAGACTCCCAATACGACAGAAATGTGGGCAAAAGCCTTGAATGGGCATTTCTCTCTTTCTCTCTCTCTTACACACACACACATGATCCAAATGGCCCAGTAAACACGTGAGAAGGTGCTCAACCTCACTAATCATCAGATAATGCAAATTAGTACCACAATTAGATGATACTATGCATAAATCATAATGGCTACAGATTCAAAACCTTAACAATACTGAGTGCTGCAGAGGGTATGAGGCAACTAAAACTCTCATTCAATGCTGGTGGGAGTGTAAATTTGTAAACTGCTTTAGAAAATGTTTTGTTAACATTTGTGGAAGCTTAACATAAGTTTTACCTTGTGACCCAGGGATTCTGACCTATTCCTAGGTATAAACCCAACAGAAATGTGTCTATTTGGGTACCAATAGACATGCACCAGAATGTAGCAGCCCAATTTCTTAATAGTTAAATATAGAAAACAGCCAATATTTTACCCAACAGTAAAATGGATGAAAAAATTATGGTAGATTCATAAAATTAGTAAGTATTCAATGAGAATCAACATTTGTGGATATACAGTATAAATTAAAAAATATAATGTTGACAGCAAGAAGGCTTTCATTTCTGTGAATGTCAAAAATGGGCAACATTAAATGAGAATGATACAAGTTAATGGCAAACTTTGGAGAGGATAGTGCCTGGAGGGAGGTTAAAAATTCTTTGAGTTGTACCCTTGTGATTGGTGCACTCTTCTTCATGTATCTTCTTTTTCAATAAAAAGTTTCTGTATGTATGTATGCACATGTATAGATGACAAAGAGAGAGAGCTGTATTAAGAGATTTAGCTGTATTGAACCAGGTTTTATAAATATAGTGAATGTAAAAGAAGGATAATGCTTCAATACCAAATGCCATTCCTCCAGAATATGCAATCCATCGAGTTTGAAAGAGCTCGTAATTAAAGTAATTCTAGGATTATGTAGAGATTGTTGGGAAGTCTGGAGTCACAGTGAGTGCAATAAGACCTTTTTTATTAAAAAGCTATGAAAATATTTTGGGATAGGATGTTAAATACCTTCACAGATATAAACATGTTGAATCAAAGTTTGCTGAAAAAAGAAAAAAAAAACCAAATTTTAATAATAAACATTATCCTACCTCAAATAGATTGAAAATTCAGTTGGAAGGTATTATCTCCATCCATTTCCAACCAAAAAAAAAGTATTTCCTTCCCATAGTAAGAGTAATAGAGTACCGAGAAGCTGAAGAGGGAGAACATTGAATATCTGGACAGGGCCTAGGTGGGATGCATGGAGAACGTGGCAGGCACAATTACATTGTCAGAGCCTCAGGGTCAAGTGTCTGACCTCCAACTTTGGATCCAGACACCAAATTTTTTCAAGATAGGAAAATTATAAGCCAATCTATCTCAATAATAACGAAAAAGAACACAAAAAATTAAAGAAGATAATCCAGTAATATGTAAAAAAGCTAATACATTATGACAAAATTATGTATATTCCAGTCATGAAAGGTTATTTTAATATTTGAGAGTCCCTATAATTCACCCCATTATCAGGAAATGAGGAAACTCATATGATTATCTCAAAAGAATCTGAAAAGCACTTGTTAAAATTTAAACATCTATTCATAATTAAAAACAGAAAAGCAACAACTCTTAGCAACTGAGAATAAAGGAAAACACTTTAGTGTGATAGAGTAATAGCTACAAGAAATGCACGCAGCAAAAAATGTAAATGCTTTCCTCTAAAATGGGGAATGAAACAAGGAAGCCAGCTATCTTCATTTCTATTAAATGTCATGCTGGAGCTCTTACCAATGCAATGGAGCAAGAAAACGTAAAAGACACAATATTTGGAAAGAATGAATAAAAACAATCAGTCTGCAGATGAAGAGTACATAAAGAAATCTAAAATAATATACTCAAACTATTAAAATTATGAGTTGAATTTGACAAGTTCACTTTTTGCAATTATTATATAAAAATCTATTGTGTTTCTATAAGCCAAAACAAATAAATAGGAAAAAAATTTCAAATGCCATCATTTACAAAGTAAATTCTTTAAACAGGACATAAAAAGCACTAACCCATAAAAGAAAGGATTTGACTGCTTTAAAATCAAGAAAATCTCTTTATTAAAAGACATAAACCATGCATTAAGAAAATATTTGCAATATTCCTTTCCAGTAATGTCTAGTTTTATTATCAAGGTTATCATGGTCCTATAAAATTAAGTTAGGAACTTTTTATTATATTTATCTATTCCAGAAGAGTTTGCACCATAGTAGTGGCTCCTTCCTTAAATGTTTGCAAAAATTCAATATGAAGTCACAAGGAAGTGGAAAATACTTTGTGGAAATGTTTTTAATTATAGATTCTATTTCTTTATGTAAGACTATTCACATAATCCTTTTCTTCTTGAATAAGTTGCAATGAGTTATATTTTTTGAAAAGGTTGCTCATCTAAAGTTTGACATTTATAAGAAAAAGTCATTTATCGAATTCATTATCTAAGATACAATGTACACAATACAGTAGGCCAGATTTTAAATATGCAAATCAATCAGTTTTGACAAATGAATATGCCTATGTACCTATCACCCTATTTAAGAGAAAAAATAACATCACTACAATAGGTTTCCTTATAGTTATTTTCAGTAACACCCCCACTCCTTCCCAGAGGCAAATATACTTCTGACTTCTTAGTGCTGCTTGTTCAAGAGCTTCATATAAATGAGATAATATAGTATATGTTCTTTTGTGAGATTTCTTTTGATATTCATTTTTGATATTCATTCGATATTCGTTTTTGATATTCATTTAAGTAGTTGCATGTATAGTTTGTATCTTTTTATTGCTGAGTGGTATTCCATTATCCGAGTATACAATAATGTGTTTGTTCAGCTACTGATTTTACTTAGTATAGTATGTTTGTAGTGGTATCTCTTGGTATTTTAATTTATAATTTCTTTAATGACAAATGACATTGAGCATCTCTTTAAACATATTTACTGGCCACCTATAGGTTGTGTTTTGTAAAGCATAAGTTCAAGTATTTTGCCCATTTTTATTAATCTGTCATTTTTATTATTGAGCTGTAGTACATTCATCTTTGTTCTTTTTCACTATTGTTTTGGTTCTTCTAGGTCCTTTGCATTTTCACATAAATTTTAGAATCTGTTTGTAAACTTCTACACACACACAAAGTCTCGCCCTTTGTATTTCTGATATTGGCCTTTGGATGGGTTGATTTACTCTGTTACATAGTATTTCACCATTTCCTTAATTTCTTTTCTCATGCCTATTATTTTTGTCTTCTTGATACGATTTGCTATTATTTTTCTAACTTCATAAAAAGGGTGGTTAGAGCACTGATTCTTCTCTTTTCTGCTATCCTAATCTATGTATTTGTAATTGTAAGGTTCCTTTTAGGCAAACATTAGTTGTACCCCTCTATTCCAAGCCCTCTTCCTCTCAGAAGTCTTTCAGGCCACAGTTACTTTCCCCTGCGTCCCCTGGCCTCTGCATAGGAACTCACGACCTTCAATGTGTAGATCAAATGCAGACTCAGCTATCGTTCCACGTGGCTCCAGAGTTTTGATACGTTGTGCTATTTTATTCAGTTCAAAATGTTTTCTAATTTTCATTTGATTTCTTCTTTGATCCAAACTTTACGCTAAACTATATTACTTCATTTTCAAACATTTGGCGGTTTCTACTTGTCTTTTCATTATTGGTTTCTGGCTTAATTATTTTGTGTGAAAGAACATATTCTGATTTCAATCCTTTCAAATTTGCTGAAACTATTTTATGTCCCAGGACGACACTAATGTTGGCAAATGCTTAAAGTGTACTAAATAGTATATAAATTCTGTTGCAGTGGGTGGAATGTTTTCTTTCTCTTTCTCTTATATTGCGTATATTGATTAGGTTTCATTTGAGAATCATTTTGTTCAGATCATTCAGACTTTACTGACTTTTTGTCTATTTGTTCTATTAATATAAATTTCTGAGAGACGTGGGTTGAAATTTTCCACTATGATTATGGATTTTTGTATTTCTCATCTTAGTTTTGTCAATTTTTTATTTTTATATTTGAAGCTAAGTATATCATATTTAGAATTCTGATATTTTCTTAGTGAATGGATTATTTTATTACTATATAATATTCCCCCTTTTTAAAATCTCTGATAATGCTTCTTACTTTAGAGTCTATCATAACAGATATTAACCAAATCAGTTTTATTTTTGTTTATGCCTACTTTGATTCTTTTATTTTACACTTTTGTATTTTTATATTTATGTCTATTGTAAACAGTGCTTAGTTGGGTTTATTTTATTAATCCATACTGGCAACTTTTGTCTTTCAATTGAGCATTTAAACAATTACTTTTAATGTATTAATATTAATGTCACACATGTATCTTCCAACAATTACTATTTGGTTTGTATTTTTACTACCTGTTTCCTATTTCTTTTTCTTTTTTTCTGACTTTTTAACTTCTTCCACTAATCACACATGGTGCTTATGCACACACAGACTCTTCTATGTTTTCCCCTTGATCTCACTAGTTGTGCATTCTTTTATTAATATTTTAAGGATGTCCCTTTAAAAAATGTGTTCTTGACTCATTATGATGTAACATGACAGGCACTTTTATTCCCTAGATAAATCAAAGCAAATTTTGTTCATGAAACAGTCAAAATGATTATGGAGATTGTATATGAATCAACATGTTCCAATCAAAGTCCGACAAAAGAACTCATTCAAGTTCTTTTCTGAAAACATTTCTGGGCGCCTACTCTGTATTTCCTACTGTGTTGGCTTTATGCAGCGAATCAGCTATTCAATATTTCCTTGGTTCTTTCATGTTCCAGACATTATCCTTGGTGCTGAGGACACAAAGATGAGAATAACTTGATAGGTTCCCTTTCTTGCACACTAATAGTACAAACTCTACTGAGCAGAAGGGACAAAAATACATAATTATAACATGTTATATACATGCCTTAATAATACTCAAAACAATATGAATAATGTTAATGAACTTACATTTACTGAGATCTGCTATGGACCAGGCATTTTAATGAGTACTTTATGTACATTAATCCTCAGAGTAACTTAGTAGGATTAGGTGTTACTGCATTTACCGGTAAGGATGCTAAAACACAAATAAGGTTAAGTGTTTTGCCAAAAGTCCCATAGCTGAGAAATAGCATAGAAAAAGAGCTTTAGGAATGCAGGGGAGCTAGGTAAATACTTAACAATTGACCTAGAATAATCAGGAAGCCTTCATGAAGGAGGGAGAGTCAGCAGGAGTTGGCAGACACGGTTGAGCGGGCAATCAGAGAACACAGCCTGTGAAATGTCATAGGGGTGTGTATGTGTGTGTGTGTGTGTGTGTGTGTGTGAGTGAGTGAGATTGGCAGGGGTCATCTTTAGAGAAAGACAAAGAACCTGGTATGTTTGGAGCTCAGGGTCTCAAAGGCAATTTGTACAAAAGGAAGACTTTTGAGGAGAAAAATAACAGAATCTGACCAATTCTGATCAGCATTTAGTAATCTGTTTCTCCTCCTACCTCCTATAGTAATATCTAATACTCTCAGAGGGCCTACTATGTGCCAGGTGGCATAACAAGCACTTTGCATGTGTTAATTCATTTTAACCTCAGAAAAACCCCATGCTAGAAAGGAGGAACAAAGGAAGAAGCAACTGAAGCCCAGAGCATTTGGGTTGCCTCTCGGATGGGTGGAGGGGCTAGGCTGTGATATGTAGCCCTCTTCACCTCTGCACGTACAAAGCCTCTGTCCTCTGTCTCGCAGGCTGACATTGTTAGGTATATCATGATGAAAAAGTCCTGCTTCCCAGCTGAAATGTAAACACACCCCAGGGACAGGAACCCTTGTCTATGTTGCATTGCCAACTTTTCCAGTGGTTATTAGAAAACTAGGCCATTATATAGTCGGTGGACAGAGAATGAATGTTTGGTGAGCGATGAGAACAGTGATGAGTATGGTAGATGTCCAACTATTGGCAAATCAAACGTGTGTGTATGTATATGAATATAAACACGAAACAATCTTTAGTATATGTAATATATGTTCATTTCTCTCTCAAATGACTTGGTATCTTTTATTAAATATGATATGAGATTAAAAATTTCAGATAAATTGTCAATTTAAAGAACTTTCTAAGGCCTGGCAAAAATTATAATGACTAAAAAAAGAAAATCCCTGTTTATGAGTATTTTATAAATAATATTTGTTTTTTGTTGATTTATGACTCACTTGTCCTCAAAGTAAGAATTTATCTTATCTCAGAGCATATGTTGAGTCTGGATAAGGGTTATTGGTTGCCAGTTTCATAGGAATAGGCTCTTCCTGACCTTCCAGATCTTCCACTGCCTCCCTCCTTATCTGATCCTACTCTGCCTCCCCACCCAGGCGGGGCTTCCTCAACCCATTCCGATGTGACCGGCACCATTCCCGCGTTTAGTGTGCTTGACTTTTTTCCTTTCATTAGCTGAATTCTCTTTGCTTTTGATGTTTATTCACCCCTCTCTTTGTTCAATGGAGTTTATTCGCAATCTCTTTCTCAACTGTCTGGTTTAGCACTAGACTGTTTGCTAACAGGTTATGGGAAGAGACATATTGGCATACCTTCTGCGACTTCCAGGCACAATGTTTGGCACAGCAGGGTTCCAGGGAGCACTACTTTGCTGAGAGATATTTCTAACGATGAAGCAGACTGGGAGCCAAGCACCTGAGCTAATTCTTTGTTGCATGATTTTGAACAATTTGTATTTCTTCATCTAGGGTTTTATTTTTATTATCTGTAAAGGAGAAATCGACACTATCGTTTGAGGTATCTAGATTTTCTGAGAAGGTAAAATAAGTACTGTGTATTAATTTATTATTCAAAGAAGAAATTTCCCTTCTAAAAATCAGGCACATTATAAATATTAAGAGTGAGACACATCCAAGTAGTCTTAAAGGACAATTCTCCATGGGTCTAGGACCCTGGGTGGACATCGTTGAGGGCAACCTTGCAAGTTGGCCACTTCCTGCTGCTTGGTATCCTTTTGATGATAGTCTTAATTATACGCTGTGTGACTCAAATTGAAGAGTGTGACTTAATATTCCATCAGTCAGATTATTCAGAGTCGCTGGCAGTGGCACGTTCATGGGAAAATTCACCAGACGCTAAGATGATTTAGAAAAAAGGGGTATGGTTGGGAGATAGTTCTCCATGTGTTTTTCATGTTTTTTCTGCATGTTTTATAAATACTACCCATTCTTTTGGATTATATCTTTTGAAGGATATTTGTAAACTGCAAAAACTTGGAAGATAGAGATAGTGTTTCCTTTTAGAGCAAAGGGCAGGCTTGCTTACTGCTCATTAAAAAAGACTTGTGTTTCCTGTGCTTAGGGTTTTTTCACAACCAATAGAATGTGCAGATATCACTTAGCTTTTTTTGTGTTGCACTATGGGAATTGGGTCTCAGGTAACCAGCCCCCAAAATGCTGATATTATGGCTACTTATTTTGCTATGAGTAATAAATTTTTGTTCATCTCTGACCCAAGAGTCTCATGTCTTCCACTAGCATCCACGAAACTGTGGCAAACCAACTTCTAGCTTGCAAGTAGGATGACATCTCAGACCCTTCACAGGTCTTAAAGAGCAGAAGTATAGAATCTTAGGATTTCTTTCTAAATCTCTTTTGATCTATATTTCCTCAGTCCTCTCCAGAACTGAGCCAACGATAGTTTGAATAACAGAGTCAAGCTTTCACAACTAATTAGCAACAGACCAGCAACTTGAGTCTAGATTTCATGGTCTCAATTCTTCCTTTACTAGTGTATTTTAAATCTAAACAGGTACTTGAAACATCCATGCCGCGCAATATAGTTAAAACTTTTAATTACTTTTGTGCACTGTACCTGCTGATTAAAAGCCCTCTGTATGTGGGTAGCCTCTAGAACTCTATAATTAATTAAATGTGAATTTAATAGATACTTTAGAATGGTACTCATATTTTTAAAGAAAAACATTTTTTAGAAAAAGGCAAAACAGTACACTAAAACCATTCATGTAAGTAAAAAGCAACTTCTTTGTTAACACAGAGCTTATACCACAATCATTGGATAAAGTAACAAATGGTATAGCTAAGTCTTTGCCAGGATCGTATTTTAGTAATTTTGTACAGGCTTGATAATTGGTTAGTAAAAGGTATATGCCTATAAATTGAATAATCTCAAAAATTCTTACAGAATTTGTCTCAATTAGTGCTGTTATGAGACTCAGGGTCATTTCCAATTGCAATAAAAATAGGTATGGGTGTATCTAGAAAGTGAACCAACTGGGAAGTCAAGCTGACTAGAAACATCTTTTGTAATGCCTGAGACTGGGCAGGAAGTGCAGACTCTTCTCAGAATGTCAGTGACACCAGAGATAAGGGTGTCGACCATCTGTCCCTGTTCCACTCCCAAATGTACCCAGTGGGCATGAATCACAGGCATTTTTTTTAAGCATATGTACATGTTTTTCCCTCAGAGAGTCTTTGTTCACTGATGGGATAGTTTTTCAGCAGGAAACAGATATCTTCCTAACACTCACTCCATCCTGCTCACCCCAACAACATATTTTAACATTCGGGTTCACCGATACTTGGAATTCAGCCTTAATGGCTTATGAAAATAGGAGCATTGTTTCTAGAAAATCTAAATGCTTTTCCTTATCCCCCAGGACAACTTGCAATTTTTCCATCTCCAATCATTCCAAGCTTATTGTTTTTTAAATCAACTATTTTCGATAATTCTATCCCTGTTTGTAATTTGATAATGTGTACATTTACATGATATTGCAATTTAAGGATTCCGTTTGTTTTAAATTAATTTTGGCTTATGGCCTAATAAGGGCTTAAGGTAGTTTCTCTGTCTCTCTCTCTCTCTCTTTCCCTTTCTCCCCCCTCCCCCAACACTCACATTTCCTCCCTCACCCCTCACAATGTAGAGGCTGCCTTTCTTCTACCAAAGTAGGACTGGAGGCTTATTCTCTGGAGAGGTTAAACCAAAGTAAATGATTGAGGCACCAGCCAAATGTGAAGGCATGATGCAACAAGAAAATGAGGAGATTAAGGAAAACTCTATACCAAATAATGAGCCTGGTGGACATCTTTGGGGGGCCATAATTCTGTCTATCACAATTATATTTTGAATTTTGGAATCTCCATTAATAGAAAGGCCAGTTAGTAGTTATTTGTTAATATCATTTATTGTCAAGACTAAAATGATACTTCCTATAAATACACTTAAAAAATTACCTACCTGGTTTTGTACCAGATTCTTTAGTCAAAAAATCAGGGACACTTAGTACAAATATTTAATAATATGTCAAGGCTTTCTTTTTTTAAAAAATTTTTTTAATTCTTTTTTTATTTCAGCATATTATGGGGGTACAGATGTTTAGGTTACGTATGTTGCCCTTGCCCCCCCTCCTCCCCTAAGTCCGAGTTTCAAATATGTCCATTCAAGGCTTTCTTTACATTGAAGATTTATGGAGTTGACAAAAGAATTTTTTGAGGAGAGTGAGTCTGATTTAACATGAGAATTATGCTCTAGCTATATACTTAGGGAGTGTGCTGTATGAGTATACATGATATGAAACGGAGATATCATATTTGCAAATTGGACTCTGGACCAGACTGGCTGAATTCAAGTACTTGTTTCATTTATTTGTCTTGTGACCTTGAGCCAGTCATTCAGTTTCTCTTACTAATTTTTCTCAGCAAGAATGGGGGGCGTACAGTAATAGTATCTATCTCATGATATTACTGTGAGTATTACTTAAGATAAAATATGTACAATACGAAGGACATATACCTGGTACATAACAAATGTTCAGTAGAGGTTAACTATATTTACTATATTAATATGTACAAGGAATTATAAAATTAGAGTGGATTCTTAAATGCATATCTGGTCACTTTTTTAAAAAAGAGTTTATTGAGAACCACAACCAATTGTTAGAGCCGGTTCCCCTCGGCCCCAGGAACAGAGAGGCAGAGTCACCGAGGCTGCAAATGGCAAAGGAGTTTATTGGCTAGCTCAAGCTAGGGTCCAAATCCCAGAACACCAACGCAGTGGCCTCCCTATGAACCAGGACCCC
>CAUYSK010065784.1:0-11098 GCA_963575035.1 Avahi laniger
TTTTTTTTTTTTTTTTTTTGAGACAGAGTCTCACTCTGTTGCCCGGGCTAGAGTGCCGTGGCGTCAGCCTAGCTCACAGCAACCTCAAACTCCTGGGCTCAAGCAATCCTCCTGCCTCAGCCTCCCGAGTAGCTGGGACTACAGGCACTTGCCAGCATGCTCGACTAATTTTTTCTCTTTTTAGTTGTCCAGCTAATTTCTTTCTATTTTTAGTAGAGACAGGGTCTCGCTCTTGCTGAGGTTGGTCTCGAACTCCTGACCTCAAGGGATCCTCTCGCTTTGGCCTCCCAGAGTGTTAGGATTATAGGCGTGGCCTACCATGCAGGCAATATGTTGTTTTAATTTGCATTTCTCTGATGTCTTATAATATTGAGCTTTTTTTTTTAAATTTACTTTTTAGAGATGAGGTTTTGCTCTATTACTCAGGCTGGTATTGAGATCCTGTGCTCAAATAATCCCTCTGTCTTTGCCTCTCTAGTAGCTGGGACTGCAGGTACACCCTCCTCGAGTATTTTTTAACATTGAGTATATGGGCCATTTGGCTATCTTTTTCTATGAGATTTTGTTCAAATCTCATGTCCATTTTTCTTTCTTTCTTTCTTTCTTTCTTTCTTTCTTTTTTTTTTTGAGACAGTCTCACTCTGTTGCCTGGTCTAGAGTGCAGTGGCATCATCATGGCTCATTGCAACCTCAAACTCCTGGGCTCAAGTTATCCATCTGCCTCAACCTTCTGAGAAGCTGGGACTACTGGCGCATGCCACCATATCCACCCGGCTAATATTTCTACTTTTTGTAGAGACGGGGTCTTGCTTTTGATCAGGCTGGTCTTGAACTCCTGGCGTCAAGCAGTCCTCCCACCTTGGCCTCCCAGAGTACTAGGATTACAGGTGTGAGCCACCACGCCCAGCCTATTATTACTTTTAATGTTTTAGATTTATTTATTTATTTATTATGAATGGATAGTATATTCACATGAATAAAAAATCTAGAAAATACAAAAGAGCATACAGTGAAAAGTTTCTCTCCGACTGCTATTCCTGTTTCATTCAGTTTTCCTCTTTAGAGGCATTGTGACTTTATTTTTATATAACTTTGTTTATGTCATTTATTATGCAGAAAAATTTAATTTTAATATAGTTATCAATTTTTTCTTTGTGAATTGTGCTTTTTATGTCTTAAGAAACCCTTCCTATGCCTCATTAATTTATTCTTCTATACTGTTTTCTAAAGTTTTTAGAGTTTTACTTTTCATATTTAGATCTTTATTTTTTTTTTTGCCCACGTGCCTGTTGAGGGAGCACCTGGGAAGCCTAGGGGTGCTGTGAGGTCTTCCCATTGTGGTCCCTGCCTCTGCCTCTTCCTTTCTCCCCTCAGCTCCCATTATGACCACCCATCCCAGTGGGTACTGGCTGGGTTTCCTGTGTGCCCAAGCGACCCTGTGGGAACTCATATTTAGATCTTTATTCTACCTGGAATTTACTTTTTTGTGTTTGGTGTGAGGTAGGGATCATACACTCCCTCCCCCAGTACTGTAAAACTACTTGTCCTTATCCTCTTATATTATGTGATTGTTTTGTCTAATACAACTTTCAATGGTGATGAGAGTTTGCTGTTGGGCTTCATGTACACATTGGCAAGTACAATTAACTGGTCCAGTTTTTTATTTCTGTTTTGTTCCTGCTTGCAGATGAGTGCTCAGAGTCCTAAGTACTGCTTTTCAAGCACCATAATGTGCCCTGTGTCCTCTAACATGTCTGGAATTTGTGTAGGCTGTGCTGGGGCAGGGAAAGGAGAGTTCCTTTGTCACCACAAACAAGGAGAAAGCTTTTTTCCTGTCTCTTCGATTTACCAATGCCTCATCAGAAGCTTTCAGCACTTATGTAAGAAATTTATTATTTTTTTTGAATTTGGCAAACTTAAGAGTTTGTTTTAAAATATCGTAGAGCAGTAAGTTGTTTTTGTTGAAATATATAATTTTTTTCCTTTGGTCTTACACATTTCTTAAGTTCTTAAATATGTTCCTTGATATTCTTAGCTTTATATTGTGATATTGTGTATTCTTTGGAGAGGGATTAGTGGGCTTTGTGATATGGGAATAACTTAAAGAAAATAACCCACTCTGTCTTTTCCATCTCTCATCTTCCATTTTACTTCTTCTACTTTTTTTTTTAACCATTTCTGTCTCTCAGATATTGTCTTACCAGATGGCCGGCTCAGAAAAAGTGAGGGGGGGGGCGGAAACTTAGCTTAAAGAAATTAACAAGAGTGAATGAACATAGGAAGGAAGGAGAGGAAAAAGCAGAGGGGAAAAGAAACTGAGATTGTTTACATGTTGCTTGTGTGTTAGCACTTCTGAGGTATTTTTTTTCTCATATTCCTTATAAATAGCTAGAGGTAGCCTTGAACTTGTTTATTCTTCTACCTGTTCAGGTTGTTTAGGAGGGAACACTTTGGGGGATGATGGCCAGATAGGAGGGATTTTGTTGAGAAACAGTATACCTAGGGGATTTGTGCTTCTAGTACCTTTCTCACTAGTGTATGGTATTTTACCCAGTTTAGTACTGAAGGGCCAACTATGATAAAAGTATTAGAAATCTTAACTGAATCTTGCTCTGGACATTCATAAAATAAAAATCTGTAGGTTTTAGTGTGTGTACGTATTTCTACTTCAGAAATATAATGGATGCTATTCATATACATTTATATGTTAGAACTAATTTGATCTGAAATCAGTTATTCAGAATTAAAAGGGATGTAAATTCCATAAAGTGATCAGTTTAGACTCGATAAATTATATGATTCTTTTGGTGCTAACACGTTTTATGATTTTTCTGTCCCTATTAGTAGAGTGGCAGTTTTTTTTTAAATCCTCTAAATATTCTCCAGGACGGAGTGATAATTTCTTATCAGCAGTGATTATAAACAATAGTTCATATTGACTTGTTTCTTGACTGAAATAAGCAGACATGAAAAAAAAAAGAGGCTCTTGTCAATATTGGGCTTAAGATGAAGTTGCTTCTGATTCTAATTGAGTTATAATCATTGGCATCTTTAAGTTTGTACAGGAAAAATAACCTACCCATAACCTATCCTAGTGTATAAAAAAGTCGAGGAGACAAGCATTTTAAATTCTCTTTCTTTTTTTTTTTTTAGCGACAGGGTCTTGCTCTATTGTCTAGGCTGTAGTACAGTGGTGTGATCATGGCTCATTGCAGCCTCCAACTCCTAGCTCCAGCAATCCTTCCACCTCAGCCTCACAAGTAGCTGGTACGATAGGCGCACGCCACCACGCTCAGCTAATTTTTTTAAAAAAATTTTTTTGTAGAGACAGGGTCTTGCGATGTTGCTTAGGCTTCTCTCAAACGCCTGGCCTCAAGCAGTCCTGCTGCCTTGGCTTCCCAAAGTGCTGGCATTACAGGTGTGATCCACCGTGCCTGGCCTAAGATCTTTAGTGACTTTTTGGCTTGAGACCACTCCATTCATAGTTTTTATTTTATGTGATTTTTAATATGTTATCATTTTAGAGAAAAAGAATCAAGTAGCCACCAACTGAGGATTTGGGCCATTGATTAAAATTATGTAATAATTTTTCAAGGAAGTAGAGATGAACTTTGAAGTTCACCCATGCCTTGTTTTCATTATACTATTATGAAAAATTATCCAGGTAGTGCTGGCAAAGTGCATTGTAGATAAGTTGTATTTAATATTTAGAGGTGTCCGTCATTTTTCCTGGAACCTAGGGTGCAGTGGGCAACTTTTAAGTTGTGATTGCTTTTTGTAGTGGGAATGTTTGTATGAGTCAGGTGAATTTCAGCTTCTCCTGACTAGGATGTGATAACTTGTCCTTTCTGGTTTATGTCTGTTCATTGGTTATATAATACTATATATAACAAGAATTAGAACGAGCCATTAGACTTAACTGATAATGGATACAAACAATGATGTATCTGCTATAAGATGGAATAATACAGTACTTTTTTTTCCCCTTTTTTTCTCTTTTCCTGGTAAAGTGAAACAGTGGGAGTGGGGAAGGAACAAATACAGTTCTTAAATGTAATAATATAATAGAAATAAAAAGTGGTAGGCATTGGGGAACAAAGAACAGGGTAGTAGTTAGGCATTGGGGGAGACAAAGAATAGGGTAGAAAATATTTCTGGGAATTAGAGGACCTTTGCCAGGAGTATAGCCAATATAATTTAGGAGTGGAAAACCAGCTGAGATCAGGGGCCCTATAGAGAAGAACCTGTCTGAGCAAAGGTTGGATATAGATGATGAATGAGTCAGAAGCATCCAGAATTGAAGGATTTTTAAAATAAAACCTATTTGTGGACCTGAGCAAAGCTGAATCAATATCTATGTTATGTACCTGTAAGTGCCATCCATTCTGTGAAGGCCTTTTGGTTATGAGGAACAGAATTCAAGGGCAGCTGGCTCAGTTAAAGGGATTATAAGGACCTTCTGCCTCTGTGTGAACCAGGAACCAAAGAACCCAATGAGTAGTGCATAAGAAACACATACAAAAATGATTCCCTCAAAGACTCTTTCATTTTTTTCAGTGATGCCATCTGCAGTTTTGTTATCTGCAATGATTCTTCCCTTCGAGGTCAGCCCATTATCTTCAATCCTGACTTTTTTGTGGAGAAACTCCGACATGAGAAACCCGATGTGTTCACCGAGTTGGTGGTCAGCAATATCACAAGGCTTATTGATTTACCTGGAACTGAGTTGGCTCAGCTGATGGGGGAAGTGGACCTTAAGTTGCCTGGTGGGACTGGCCCAGCGTCAGGATTCTTCCGGTCTCTAATGTCTCTCAAACGAAAGGGTAGGAGATGTGTCTGAAGGGTGGGCCGGTCTCAGCTGTTCCCTGGGCCTCTCCTTAACAATGTCACATTCCCTGAAGAGTTGCTTTTAACTTAAAGCATTTTTTGCCATTTTTCTTACTTTCATAAGTAGTAAAGCCTTAAGTATTAGTAATAAAAATGATAAAAACTGTCTAGATACAAAAATAATTAAGCTAAAGCAAATATATTCAGTCCCTGAGTGATGATGTGATTAATTTAGGTTATCAGGAGTGTCTTGATTTTCATGTCCTGTTAATATACTAAAATAATATTTAAAAAACAAAGTTGGCTGGGCAAGGTGGCTCATATTTGTAATCCTAGCACTTTGGGAAACTGAGGCAGGAGGATAGTTTGAGCTCAGGAGATTGAGATCAGCCTGGGCAATAGCAAGACCCTGTCTCTACAAAAAAATGAAAAAATTAGCTGAGTGTGGTGGTACGCACCTGTAGTCCTAGCTACTCAGGAGGCCGAGGCAGGAGGATTGCTTGAGCCCAGGAGTTGGAAGCTACAGTGAGCTATGATGATGCCACTGCATTCTCGCCGGGGCATCAGAGGGAGACCCTGTCTAAAAAAACAAACAAACAAAAAACCAAAAAACTCCTCACAAAGTTACATAGCTGGAGAGTACAGTAAAGAAAGCTTGAATTTTTTTTTATTGCAGTAGTTCTGAAATGTTTTCATTCCATGGAATGCTTTCATAAGTTAGATACCTATGAATCACCCTGAAAAAAATCTTCCCATAAAATAAATTGTAGCCTTGCTTTTGATATTATCATAAAAAGTTACTATTTTATCTTATTAAATATAAGGAAATCATTAATGTAGAAAAAATGTTTAAACATTATTACAGATCAGATCCTGTACCAACTCCAGTGGATAAATCTATCATGCTTTGCCAGTCTTGGCTCTTAAGTTTTGTTTTCTGTTTGTTTTTAAATTAAATACCATCATGCTAGATATTGTTACTTAAGTAAGAAGATGATCTTTGCCTTCAAGAACCTACGATCTAATATTGAACTTGGAGGGAGCTGATTGATAGTTTTGATTGCGTTTTCTGGTGCATTTCCAATTCTAAGGTTTTTGTTTACTGACCTTGTAAAAACATTTGCTGAGTTGTAAAATAGGATGCTTGTTTTTAAGTATGATGATTTTGTACTATTTGTATAAAATGTAGCCCTATCCAATTATATGATTTTTCAGAAAAAGAAGTGGTATTTGGATCCCCACTGACGGAGGAAGGCATTGCCCAGATATACCAACTGATTGAATATCTGCACAAGAGTAAGACTATTAGAAATTTTATTGTTCTTTGTTTAATGAAGAATTGTCAGTTTTCTATTGAGAGCTAACTGCCTTGAGTTAATAGGTGCCAATTAACCATCAATAAAGGAACTAATCAGTGATAATTTCAGGTGGCATGTTTTAAAATATATTTCCTTTTAAGCTTCATCTTATGTATTGGTTTGCTTTATACTCTCAAAGATATATATAAATTAGATAGTGTCTATGAAATCACATTTACCTCTTAATTTAGAGAGACATTTTTTCTGGAAGAATACGTTGTCCCTAAAGAATTATTACATTTATTCAAGGGAGTATAATACTTTTCATCTCCAGAATTCTATGATTAAAACACACTCTTAATCATTTCTCTTTTTACTAGTCATACTGGTTATGTCATTGCTCTAAGTGCTTGGCATAGCTGAGTATATGTGAAATGTATGGCCTTATGTGATGCCTTGATAAATTCAAAATATTTCCTTGATAAATTCAACCCAAACACTTATTTATGGCTTATGTCATGTGGGACATTGTGCTGGGAACTGGATGTGCTAGGAACTGGAGCAGGGGTTGCAAACTGGCAGCCTAAGGGCTTGAGTCATCTGCATTTATGTTTTGTTTGGTCGGCAAAGGATTACATTAAAAACAAAATAAGTTATCACTGCTTTAAAATGGGGAAAGTACAGGTTTTCAGCTTTTTGATGATAGGAAGATCTAGCATCCTTGGGCTCAGTTGCCACTTGGATATGATCAGCTGGCACACAGGTGTGGCTCCCCAGTTTGTTACAGTTCTCATTCATTTTTTTACTATTGCCTGCCTGGCCCTGTAGGCATTTGAACTTGGACCCCTGAATAAGGAGTTGTACAAAGATGAATATGTACCTAAGCTGCAAACATGAATACTCACACTTCTTCCAGATCAAACCAAAACTATATGTCCTGCCTTTTTTTATTTTTTTAAGACTAGTCAAGTGCGGTAGTGAGAAAGGGGAAAGAGTAGAACAAGGGCTTTGATCTGTAACTGACTGAACAATCAACTGAGATAACTCACTACCTAGACCAGCCTGTCTTACCTTTTTTAATCGCTTTAGATGAGCCTAGAACCTAGTTGGGAGGGAAGAATAGTTTAGTTTGGAAGAGCCTAAGTTTCTGGAAATCTCTTAGACTGAAAGGTGATTTGACACATTAGAGTTCTAATTCCTGAAGCAGTATAGAGATTCTAGATCCATTATGGGCTGCAAAAATAGTTTACAGGTGCTACAAACCGCCACGGATGAACTCAGCCTCTCTAAACCATTGGTTAGGTTAAATTTATAGGTACAGTCTCCTGTACTTCAGGAGGTTGAATGACTCGCGAGATCTCCAGGGCTCAGCGATGTTCAGGTCTCCTAAGGGGGCCAGTAGGTTCTAACTTACTGTGGGAAAAAAAGGCAAAAACCTACTTCAAGGGCTTTGTAAAGGGTCTTTTAAGTGTAAAGTAGTTTTTGCACTACATATTTTAATCATAATTTCTCTTTTTGCTTCTTTTTGCCCATTCTCCATTTTCTTCCATGCTAAGCAGACTTGCGAGTAGAGGGTTTGTTTAGAGTACCAGGGAATAGTGTCCGACAGCAGATTTTAAGGGATGCTCTCAATAATGGAAGTGACATTGACTTGGAATCAGGGGAGTTTCACTCAAATGATGTTGCCACTTTGCTGAAGATGTTTCTAGGAGAGTTGCCGGAGCCTCTGCTGACACACAAACATTTCAATGCACACCTCAAAATTGCTGGTGAGTATAGGAAGTAAGACGAAGATGTAAATACATTTCTTTCCATTTAGTAAAGTCATTTGGAATTTTCTGTTGCTTGTAACCCACAGCAATACTTTTAATATTGGTGAAGGTTTCATGATATTGCTGGGCTTCTCTGGGTACTCAGAAGTTAAGCTGGCCAATTAAGTTTCACTTAATCAAATGGCTTTCTGGATAAATAGGATTTTTTTTTTTGGTTTTGTGTCTCTCCTGTCTCTTTACATCTGTATCTTGATTCTCCCTCACTGGGCCTCAATTTTCTCTTTTATAAAATGGGTATGATAATGATGATGATGATAATATCTCTTAGAGTTGTGATGAAGAAGATATGAGGTAATTACATAAAATGCTTAGCACAGAGCGCAGGCCACAGTAAACTCAGTACAAGAGTGCTCTTATTATTGTTGTATTATTTTTATTTCTGTGTTACTATCTCTGTTTTTCTCTTTGTCTCACATGAATCTCAAGTCTCCTCCCACTCTGGCTTCCTTTTGCAAATGCACCCTGCCTCTGACTTCCCTTTTAGGGATGAGGAAAGGATATATCAGTCCAGGGCTTTCCCAAGTCTCTTCCCTCTCCATCTCTATTCCAAGCTCCATCTTGGGACCCAGAACACTCGCCTCAGGGCAAAGCCTTGCTCCAGTCCCATAAATAGCCTCATAAAATCTTGAACCCCAAACCTGTCATCCTTGTGACTCCAGATCCAGGAGTCCCCTTTCCTAGCTAGACCCTGCAGTTTCCAGCCTTGCTCCCTCAGACCCAAAGGTTGGGGCCTCTAGTCCCTCCTTCGTTGGATCCCCAGCTTCCTCCTCCCTCAGGATCAAGGTGTCTGGGCTCTCAAGTCCCCATCCTTCCTCAACACTCGAGGATCAGACGAGCGAACAGCCCAGGTATGTGCCACCAGAAACCCCAATCATTGCCATTCTGTGACTGACCCACTCTCGCAGCTGCCACCTGCTTCAAGATTCTTATTAAGATAAGGAGCTGATGATAAGATATGGTCTGGGTTTTATTTATTTTTGTATCTCTGATGGATTCTAGCATAGTGCATTGAACATTTTAGTTGCTCAATAAATGTGTGTTTTTCATTGATTGATTCAGCTGTCTCTGATAGTTACAAGTTTGGTATGTTTGCCTTGGTTTGGGGCTTTTACTAAATATTTCTATGCCTCAGTTGAGGTCATCTGTACTCTTGGAACATTTTTTAAAAATAGTATTATTTGTTTTCTGAATAGGTAATACATTCACATGGTTCAAATTTCAAAAGGTTCAAAGAATATACTGTGAAAAGCTTCTCTCCTACCCCTGTTCCCCAGCACGCACTTACTCTTCCCAGAGACAGCCAGTGCTGATGATTTCTAATGTACCCTTCCAGAGATATTTTGTACACTTAACAAACAAACACTGACATATATTCCTTTTCTTCTCTTTTTATGTAGTGGTAGGGTAGCACTGTTCTGTGCTTTGCTTTTTTCAATTAATGCATCTTGGAGAATGTTCCATTTTCAGCTCTTAAATAGTTTCCTCATTCTTCTTTATGCCTGTGTGGCAGGAATTCATTCTTAAATTACACAGCTGTTATGCTGCTATAGGTTCTAAGTGCAAACAGCATCAAAATCCATACTGTATTTACTTACTTTTCTGCCGTTGAGTATTTCTTTTCCTCTTTCTTCTAATTTTAAGGAAGATAAATATAAGGTTTTTCTTTTGAATAATTTTTACTACTTTAAAAAACTAGTTTTGAATTTTTAAAATCTAATAAGATTAGATTTTTTTTTTAGCACTTTGAGTAGCAATCCGGATGCTACAAATATTACTGGAATGTTATGTAATTTTATAGTTATTTTGAGGAGAAATATAGTTTGTTAGATCTCTGAAAAAAGGTTTGGAAAATATCGGTAATTCTTTTTATAAGTGTTAACATGAAGAATGTTTCTTTTGTTTGCTTTCTTGCTGAGTTCATTCATTTGAAATCCTCCCCTCCACCACCCTGTGAGTCACTGTTCTTTGAGAACATATTGAGGTGTGGCACAGATGTAGCATTTGATAGACCTTGCTGATAACTGGAAGGGATTTTTGTTTTCAGTGTCATATTAACAGGGAACATTTTCTAGGAATATTACCTGCCTTCCCTAAACATGGAATTAACTGAGGTTAAATAACATACTGTAGTCATTTTTAGGTCTGTATGAATTACACCCAAATGATTATCAGTGTCTTTTGAAATTCTGATTATCTAGGGGACTGTTTTTATTGAAAACCTGTATAACTTGTTAAGGGAGAAACAAGGATTCTGACTCCATGAGGAGCTGCCTGGAAGCATCCTGTTTGTTATAAGGGCATAATTCACTCTCATTTTTATTTTATCCACAAAATATCTGAGTGGGGAAAAGTAGAGAGGGTGGCATTATCAAAGGCATGTGTGCACATGTTTTTATTAATATTTCTCTATAATTCTATACCTAGGAATAGAATTGCTGGGTCAAATGGTAATTTTAACTTTTTGAGGAGCTGCCAAAATGTTTTCCAAAGTGGTGATACCATTTTACATTCCTACCAGTAATGCAGGAGGGTTTAATTTTCTCTACATCCTTTTTTTTTTTTTTTTTTGTAAAGCAAGCACAAAAATGAGGTTTATTGAGGAGAGAAAGATAGGATTATGGGGCAAGAGCAAGATACAAGTTTACAGAGCATGGTACTTACGCCATTGTTGCATCAGGACAGGCAGAAGGAAGGGCAAAGAAAGAGATTGGCTAGGGTCTGCATCTTATTTTATAGTGTCTGGATAGGGACCTCCCTTGTAATTTTCTCTACATCCTTGTCAACGTTTGTTACTGTCAGTCTTTTTGAAATTATAGCCATCCTCATGGTTGTGAAGTGGTATCTCATTGTGATTTTCATTTGTTTTCTTGATAGCTAATGATACTGAGCATACAAATGCTTATTGGCCACTTCTTTGAAGGAATGTCTATTCAAATCCTTTCCACATTTTTTTTTTTTTTTTTTTTTTGAGACAGAGTCTCACTCTGTTGCCCTGGCTAGAGTGAGTGCCGTGGCGTCAGCCTAGCTCACAGCAACCTCAAACTCCTGGGCTCAAGCAATCCTACTGCCTCAGCCTCCCAAGTAGCTGGGACCACAGGCATGTGCCACCATGCCCGGCTAATTTTTTCTATATATTTTTAG
>CAUYSK010065785.1:0-44774 GCA_963575035.1 Avahi laniger
GCCTGTAGTCCCAGCTACTTGGGAGGCTGAGACAGTAGGATTGCTTGAGTCCAGGAGTTTGAGGTTGCTGTGAGCTAGGCTGACGTCACGGCACTCGCTCCAGGCAAGAGAGTGAGACTCTGTCTCAAAAAAAAAAAAAAAAAAAATCAAACTCTTCAGAAGATGGCAGGCAAACCATTCCAGAATGCTGTCAAGCCAAAAGGACTGGGCTATTAAAGAAAATCCAAATGAGAAAGGAGAAGTCCACAGTAGCGAGTAATGGGTGAGGAAAGAATCTGAAGTAAGTAGCTGAACTAAATAGAGTGATCTGTAGCAGTCTTTTTTGGGGTGAAGGGGCAAGGCAGGGAGTGGTGGTGGTTGTAACCTGGGGTAAGTGTGGAAAGCAACCATTAAAGACGCCAACCTTCTGTGGATTGCCATGGCTATTCATTATGAAGACACATCTTAACTTCTCATTGTCCACCGAGCAGTCTTGCTACGTGATAAATCATTATATCAAATAATGTATTTTAAGTAAGTGTTCATTTCTATCAATACATAAAATTATCATGATTAATTAAAGAATGTGAATTATTAAAATAATGTGCAGTATGATTTAATTCTATTAGAGATATATTTGTGTTTGTGTATATATGTACATGTATAAATGATAGAGAAATTGAAAGAGAGTTTACATACTGAGTTATTGGCAAGATTTATTTATGGGTGTTGAGAATATGGTTGTTTACTGTTTCCTTTTTTGTGTGTAACTTTTCTACAAATTTTTGTTTTGTGAATATGTCTTGTTTTTTTAATGAGAAAATATACATTTATACTTGAAGAATAATCCTACAAATAGTTACTATATTATAACTACTATGAGAATAGTTTATAATAGAAAAAAAATCACCAGAATCATATAGGTTTTCCCTGAAAAGTACAACAAGAAGTAATACAGCATTCTGATTTCTTGCACAGATATAACATTAACTATAGAAAGTCCCTTAGAATATTTTATCTCTTGTATTCCCATCATATTTCTTAGGTTTGGCTAAATTTCTTTGTTCTTCTCTCAATAAATATCCCCAAAACCAATATGAATGAAAACATAATGACGTTGGTTTTATAAAGTAGTTATTCTTCATCTGCAGAGATGCTACTACTGAGGCTTTGTCAGCATCACACATGCTTAGAGTTATGTCTTTGTGAGTGTGTACCGTGGTCTTGAGTCACCCATACTCTGTCTCTGAACTTCTTTTGATCAGCAACAAATATTTGCAAGGCAGCTGGCTGGAGGCATGGCTGCACACTGCATGTGCATAACACAGGCTTTGGTTTTATTTATGAAACTAAAGGGATAAATATCACACTCTTGGCATCATTAACACCACATTCGCAACAACCACTAAAACACATGCCAATATGTATATTTGAACAGAGACCAAATTCACTGTGACCTACTAGACTCGTTTTAGTTTCACTTTTGCTGAAAAGCTCAAATCAGAATTTCTATGTACACTACATACCTAAGAGGTGAGTGGACTAGTTTATTTGTATCGTGTCGGTTTCACGTGAGTTCACTAAAAACTCGATCCAGAGTTGAGAATGTGACACAGCATATGTTCAGAAGAGGGGTGTATGTGTTCTTATTTTGGGGAGCAGAAATATGTTTGTGTGTGTGGATGTTTAAGCATGAACAAAGGGGCGTGGGCATGGGCATGTGTATGTGTGTATGTGTGTGCGTGAGAGAGAGAGAGAGAGACAGAGAGAGACAGAGACAGAGAGAGAGAGGGAGAGAGAGGAAGAGAGAGAAGATATTGTTCTGTTTTATTTCATTCATTTCTGTAAAAGGCCCCATGCTTACAATCTTCACAGTGGTTTAGGAGAAAGAGACCTGGGTCGTAGGCTTAAATGGGTCATCCTTCTTTGGGTTAATAATTCCACTTAGCCTTATTCTTGGCATCTGCAAAGCAAAGGATCGTATTAGTTCATTGTTTTCCAAACTTATTCAACCTTAATATGTTCGTAATGTGCTACCTAATGTGACAGTTCCCCATTCCTGCACATTTGCTATTCATCAGGTAAAATCACGGACTCACAGGCTGAATCCAAGTAACCAATATGATAAGAATAGTCCAAGTAACTGATCTGATAAAATAAAAAATCCAATAACACTGGATTAGCTGTTGTGTGACCTTCCCACCACCAACCTTAAAAAGTCAATGAAATAGGAAGTGGTGGTCACCACACTCTTATTAACACATTCATCTATGAATGGTTATGGTGAGAGATTTGTCTATTGAAACAACATAAAGAAAATTTAAGAGATTAATTCCTTTAAGGATACATTAAGGTGCTTTTCTTGTGTAACTGAATGGCCAAATATACATTCACTCTTACATACTATTCAATTAAACCATCTAATGGAACATAGGAGTCCTTTAAAGAAAGGCTTGTGACATCAAACTGAATGAAGTCTGTTAACCAGAGGCAAATCAGTTTTACTTTTCTACCTTGCAGTCTTACCTGTTGTACAGAATTTCTTTGCAACATTTACTATTGCAAGATCTGGAGCATGAGAAATTGTTGTAGAAGTCATGGAAATGTAGGCTTGAGATGATCACAGCTGTGAAGATTATAAGTATGGGCCCTTTTACAGAAATGAATGAAATAAAACAGAACAATGTCTTCTCTCTCTTTCTCTCTCTCTCTCTCTCTCTCTCTCTCTCTCTCTCTCTCACACACACACACACACACACACACACACACACACATGCCCCTTTGCTCACACACACACAAACACACTATGCTCCCCAAAATAAGAACACATGCACCCCTCTTCTGAACACATGCTGTGTCACACTCTCAACTCTGGATTGAGTTTTTAGTTGATTAAACACATGAAACTGAAACTATCCAAATAAACTCTTTTGGCAGTTATTGAAAGTCTTTTGAAGTAAGCCAGAATGCCTCTATAGTCAATGTTTCCATACTGAATCAGTCCCTGTCACGGTGATATTATATTTATTTTTTATGTTGGAACGTAGATTTCGTCTTTCATTGTACCAGTTCTGCAAAGATAAAAATAAGAGGTCATAAAGCAACATTCTATGGGTTTGGAGCCTTCTTCCCTGGCGAAAGATTATGCTCCAATGCTTTTTACAATCTCTTAGTAATAAGATTGGGCTGCTACTTTGGAGCAGTAATTTTTCCGTCTTCTGTCTCCTCAAAAAGAGAAAATATTTTCTTGCATCTCTGAACCAGTTTTGCTTCTTTTGTTTGTTTGTTTGTTTTGTTTTGCTCTGTTTTTTGCTTCTTAATACTTGGTGGTTCCTTCATTCCTTTTGTTTCCAGAGACATGTGGTCTATTAGAGCTTGTCATCTGTGACAGGAATTCCCTGGGAGGGACACATGTGGGAAATTCTAAAGGTAATTTTGAAGATTTACTGCAAAGCTTGTTTTGTTCTTCAGGATAATCAAACTTAAAACTTAGGTACAAGATATGACAAAATTAAACATATCCAAAAGTGAACTCATAACTTTCTAAATGTCATATAAAACCACTCCCTCCCTCCAAAAGTCCCCATTTTGACTAGTGTTGAAGTTATAAACAAAAGAGTCACCCTTACATCCTTCTGTATTCACCAAATCCAGTCATTCTTCACCTGCAGTCTCTTATACCTCCAAAATATCTCTGATTTCTCATCTCTCTACTTACGCCCCACTCATGAGGCCTTGGAGTTGGATCTTACTGAATCTAGCCTGTTAATCTCCCTGCTGTTAGTTGTTGCTTCCTAAAGTCCTAATTTTGCTGCTAACAGACCTATTTCTAAAGTATGAATCCAATCTTGTCTTGAAGAAATTTTTTAATACGATGAATTAAGATTGTTAGCTCCTTTGCAACCTAGACACAGTCTGGCATCTCTGACCCATATGCCATCATTTCCTCAGCCGTCATCAACTTTCTCTTTTAGGAACACTGACTTTCTTACCATTCCCTAAACATGCCTCCCTGTTGCCTGTCTTGCTTTTTTGCATGGAACATCCCCCTGGAGTTGGCATTCCAGTACCTCTCACATCACAGCATCACTCCTGCCCCAGTCTAGCAAACTCCACTTCAACTTTCAATATTTGCCTCATGTCATGTTCCCTGTGATGCTTTCACACCTCCCTTCCAGAGCATTGTATTCCTGCTCTATTAATACAGTGCAAATCACGTCATGGATAGGGTGGTGGGTTGAGTGGTTCTCCTCTATACCTCCCGAACCTCCAAATGTGACCTTACTAGGAAAAGGGCTCCTTATAGATGAAATTGAGTTAAGAATCTTGGGATGAGATTATCCTGGATTATGCAGGTGGGGTTTGCATTCTACACAAGTGTCCTTATGAGAGACACACAGAGAAGAGACACAGAGGGTGAAATAGAAACCATGTGAAGGTGGAGGCAGAGATTGGGACGACCTCAACTAAGGAACTCCTGGAGCCACCATAAGTGGAAAGAGGCAAGAGAGGATTCCCCCCTAGAGCCTTTGGAGGGAGTTGGCCCCATAGATATCTTGATTTCAAACGTCTGGCCTCCAGAACTGTGAGAGAATAAGTATCTGTTTTTTGGATTCACCAAGTTTATGGTAATATGTTATAGCAACCCCAGGAAACTAATAGAAGTATTTATTTATACATCTGCTCCCAACTGTATCTTTATATCCTATAGGGAAGAGATCATGGATATTTTTTAATTAATAGACTTCATTTTTTGATCAGTTTTAGCTTTACAGAAAAATTGAAGAGCAAATACAGATCATTGTCATATACCTTTTCCCCTCAAGTTTCCCCTATTATGAATCTCGTACATTTGTTGCAATTACTAAGCCAATATTGATACACTATTATTGACTTAAGTTCATAGTTTATATTAAGGTTCACTCTGTGCTATACATTCTGTGGGTTTTGACAAATGTATAATGACATGGATCCACCATTACACTGTCACACAGAGTAGCATCACGGCCCTAAAAAACCTTTGTTCTCCGCTGATTCATCCTTTCCTTCTCCCAAGCCTTGGCAACTACAGATCTTTACGCTGCCTTCACCTGCTTTTTCCAGAATTCCATAGAGCTGGAATCATACAGTATTGGGCATGTTCACGTTTGCTTCCGTCACCTTAACGATACACATTTAAGGTTTCTTCATGTCTCTTGTTGACTTGCTAGTTCCTTTCTTTTTATTGCTGAATAATATTCCATTTGATAGATATTTTGAATTGTATTTATAAAAATGCTAGAAAATAATACAAGAAGAAATATTTTTCACAGAATTAATCACTTTATCTAAAAGCAACAGGTAGTACACAGTACAGTGGCAATATTTTGAGTGCCATTTCAGGTCTAAAAAGCAAAATATAGAAAATTTCTTTATCATAAAAACAAGTTGCAAGATAGGATATTTGAGTAGTCTCATAAAGTTGTAAGTATATGATATGCTTTTGGGTGTAGTTTATTTGTGGTGACTTCAGGAAAGATGCAAAAAACAAATCTTTCATGCAACTTCATAGTATATAATTTTATTTATGTGCAATCAAATTATTGGTACATCACAAACAGAAAGGATTTCTCCCCTCCCCCACATTTAAGACTATCCTTAAATAAATTAAAAATTCATGTTACCATCTGGAAATGGACAGAAACAGATTAATCATTTCCTTTTTGAATAATGAAAAAGTTCCCTTCAAAATGTCCCCAAAATATTGGACAGGAAACAAAAAAACAAAGGTTTTATTTACAACTTCAAATGGCTTGTGAGACCCTGCAACATAAACTTGCTTTGCTAAAGCTGATATTACTTGCTTTGCTTAAGCTGACATTACTTAGTTTAATTTCTTAGCAATAACTATATTTACACTTTTATGTGGAAATTCACTTAAGAAAAGAGCAATATGAAAGATCCCAACTCTGGTTTTCAGAAAACAGATTTCTCAAGCACGGCATGTTGGTTGCCCATCTGGGTGAGGCGCCACCAAGCCTCCTCCCCACACCTCACAGTTCAGTCTCCTGCTTTTGCATTCTTTTCTTCCCCCACTGTTTATGATAAAAATTTCTGGCACATTTATCATCTTCGGTAAAGTAAATTGTTGAAATCTGAGTTGCCTTTAGCTTGCTGGTGAACACGGAAAAGAGCTGAAATCCCTTTGAAATAACCTTTATTATTTGGTTGATATTTCTTTTCTGGCTGCAGCAATGTTGTTTTGGTTTTGTTATTTTTAAGCTTCTTTGATTTTTTTTTTTTGCTACACTCTTTGACATTTGACTAATAGAAAAATGTTTGCTTCTTTTCTTAGTCATTTTTATGTCAAGTGATTCATTTCTTCTCTGCTTTTTTTTTTATAACCTCAGGCTTTCTTAGTGGTGCCTCTGAGTTTATTGTGCAGCTGTTAAAAAACATCCCCACTAGAATTCTGGCATGTGTACTTTTATAGTATTATGAAATATGCCTCTTTTTAAATATTTAATTAATAGTTCAATATATGTGGTAAACATGACAGCATCTCTGAACCCGTTACCATTCCTAGGAGTCAGAGCAGGCTACAGAGAAGACTTCCTGGTATAAGAACTTTCTAATGACTTAGATTACAAATACTGCCTCCTATTTCTGGTGTTATAATAATCTGATCCCTGTCCCACACCACCATCCTAGTCATCTATTCAATTTTCATTCATTTATTTATTCAGTCAACATATTTTGACCACTACTCAATTGCCATGCACTGTGTTAAACATTAGAACTATAAGTTGAATATCACATGGTTACTACATTCAAATAGCTCACACATCGTTAGGTACATCCTTGCTCAAGAGGAAGAGATACTGGTGTTTAAAGACAAGAAAAATGGGAGTAACAACATGTTTCCCTGACATAAACATTACTGAAAAAATATAAACTATAATAGAGGTAGCTTAGGAAAGAAAAGAAGTTTTCCTGAAACATTTTAAATTGGGAGCAAACATTTCAGTCTAAACACAAGGCTTTCTAGCTTTTGGCAAAATTAATGATCTCTTATAATAAAAAGCCTTCATAAACTAGGAAGAGAAAGAATTACTTTAACATAATAAAACCCACAGTTAACATCAAAGCAAGTGGTGAAAAATCGAAAGGTTTCCCTCTAAAATCAACAGCAAAGGAGGGATTCCCACTCTGACCACTTCTATTCAACATAGTATGGAAATTCCTAGACACAGCAATTAGGCAAGAAAAAGAAATAAAATGAATCCAAATAAGAAAGAAAGAAGTAAAACTGTTTCTGTTTTCAGATGGCATAACCTTATATGCTGAAACCTCAAAGACTCTACAAAAAAGCTATTGGAATTAATTAAGGAATTTGGTAATGTTGCAATGTAAAACCAACATATAAAAATCAATTGCATGTCTGTACACTAACAAGGAGCTATCCAAAAAAGAAATTAAGAAAACAATCCCACTTACAATAGCTTCAGAAAGAATAAAAATTTATAAATAAAATTAACCAGGGAAGTGAAAAGACTTGAACACTGAAAACTACAAAACATTGGTGAAAGAAATTAAGATGCAAATAAATGGAAAAAATCTTGTGTTTATGAAGTGAAAGAATTAATATTGTTAAAATACCCATACAACCCAAACAATCTACAGATTCAATGCAATCTTTATCAAAATCCCTACGATGTGTTTTACAGAAATAGAAAAAAATATCTTAAAAGTCATATGAAACCACAAAAGACCCCAAATAGATAAAGCATTATTTTTGTTCTTGAGAAAGAACAAAGCTTGAGGATCACACTTCCTGATTTCAGAATACATTACAAAGCTACAGTAATAAAAACAGTGTCCTACTGACATAAAAACAGACATATAGACCAACATAACAGAATTGAGAGTCCAGAAATGAACTAATGCAATATGATCCAATAATTTTCAGTAAAGGTGCCAAAAATACAAATTGGGGAAAGGATAAATCTTTTCAGCCAGTGGTGTTGGAAAAATTGGATATCCACATGCAAAAGAATGAAATTAGAAAATTAGACTTTTATCTTATGCCATACAAAAAATAAACTCAAAAAGGATTAAGCATAAGACCTAGGACTGTGAAACTTCTAGAAAAAAAACATGTGAAAATTTTCGTGACATTGGGTTTGGCAATGATTTCTTCGATATGACAGCAAAAACACAATCAACAAAAGCAAAATTAGACAAGTGGGACTACATAAAATTAAAAAGCTTCTACACAGCAAAAGAAATAATCAACAGAGTACAAAAGCAACCTATTGGAAAACCATACATTTAATAAGAGGTTAATATTCAAAATACATAAGGAATTGCTGCAACTCAATAGTAAAATAACCACCCTCCCCAAATGAGCAAAGGACTAGAATAGACGTTTCTCTAAAAAACACACACAAATGGCCAATAGGAATATGAAAAGATGCTCGACATTATTAATCAGCAGTGAATTGCAAGTCAAAATTGTAACGAGATTATCACCTCACACCTGTTAGTATAGCTATTATCAAAACAAAAAATAACAAGTGTTGGTAAAGATGTGGAGAAGGGGAACCCTCATACACTGTCAGTGGGAATGTAAGATGATGCAGCTACAATGGAAAACAGTATGGTGGTTCCTCAAAAAAAATAAAAAATAGGACTACCATATGATCCAGCAATCCCACTTCCTGGCTATATATCGAAAAGAATTAAAATCAGAGTCTCAGAAAGGCAGTATAATTCAGAAGAGTTGAGCTGCCTAAATATGAATTGTTTGCTTGCTGTGTGACATTTATTTGTGTGGAGCAAGAGACTAAATTTGCCCATGTCTAATTTTCCTTTAATGTTAAAAGAAAATAATAGTAGTGCCCATTTGGGAATGGATGAGAATTAATTGGTATCAGATCTGTAAACTTCTGTAATGGTGCCTAGCAAGTAGGAACCACTCAACAAATTTTAGCTATATTCATTTCTATTATTAATAGTGGTAGCAATAGTATTTCATTATAGACATTAAATTTCTTTGAGGAAGGTCCTATGCTAAAGGCATATAGTAGATACTAATTAAATAGTTGTCACATGGATAAAAAATAGAAGAACTCTACTTTATAAAACAAACTCATATTAAGATCTCACTTCTTTAATCTATGAAATTGTGAAAAATAAGCAAATTGAAATAATTGGCATAAGTATAAATTGTGAGATTATAGTACCAAAAAAAGTTCTAATACATATAAAATGAGAATAGACAGTAAGACTATACCAGGAAAATCAATTATTTCACATGGAGGAGCTTGAGAAACAAATATCCAAAAAGAAAAGAAAAGTTTTGCCATTAATCTATTGTGCCTATGGAGCATTACAGAAAGTAAATTTTGTAAAATAAAGCTCAACCAGAGGATGACTTTCCAACTTTCTTATTTAAACCTTCTGGCAGAGACTGGAAACTCAACAACTGGACTTATCAAAGACTGCAATCAATATAGCAAAGCTTAAGAAAGATCAGAATGAACAAGCTGCTCCACATACTCTGAAGGTTATTAGAATTTGATAGAGTCAGAGCCAACCACACCACATGGTTGCTGAAAAATTCACTCATCAGGAAGAACCATAAAATTGCAGTATATTTCTAAAGGCATAAAACTCCTACCTATTAAGGATAAAAAGTAATCAGTGACAGAGAATTTGCCAGGAAGAAAAGTAAGCAAGATTTGAAATCTTCAAAAATGTCATTCCAATGTTTGTGTTGTATACCACTACATAGCAGACAGAAAGGCACATGAATTGTCTTTAGACAAGACTGACTTATATACAGTTTTACCCATTACTGACATAAGCCTATTCAATGGTCTTTCACCCAGTATGTGCCCTGATTCAACTATTTGCATTTCCTTCTATTCACAAATTTTCAAAATGAAGCTACCATTTTTTTTTACAAAACCACAATGCTTTGTTTTAAAAGTATGTGCATTTCCAAATCAACAGAAGTCCAACTCTGAGTCACTAGTGAGAAATTCTGTCTCTTATATTGCAAATCTCCAGGTCCCAATGATTATATATAATTCTGAACATTTGAAAAGGACCTCCTGGCTTTTTGGGTTTCATTTTCCAAT
The DNA here is from genome assembly GCA_963575035.1 of Avahi laniger. Classification (NCBI taxonomy): domain Eukaryota; kingdom Metazoa; phylum Chordata; class Mammalia; order Primates; family Indriidae; genus Avahi; species Avahi laniger. The sequence continues at coordinate 10,104 of CAUYSK010065785.1, forward strand.
ATATATTGAAGAAACAGGAATGGTTTTCCAAGGGGGGAAATCGTCGCCGGTTCCTCACTATGCTTAGGAGAAAGAATTTTGCCCACACTGGCAGACTCAATGCCCAGGGTCTAGCCTTCCTAGTAGTAATCTGAAGTTACTACCCTTCGATATTCTCCCACCACCTCAGTGGTTTGCAAAGACGCTGTAAGTGAGTCTTCCAAACTAGTATTAGTTATGGATTGTGAACAAAGGGGCAGGGTAAGATGGCTGAATAGAAACTTCCAGCGATCATCCCTCTGCATGAATACCAAATTCAACAACTATTCATGTAAGCAAGCACCTTCAGAAGAACCAAAAATCAGATGAGCAATCATATTACCTGGATTTAATATTATATCAAGGAAAAAGGTGTTGAAGAGGGCAAAAAAGAGAGAGTCTTGTTGTACTTACCTCTCCCCTCCCCAATCCCCTGGCAGTGATTCACCGGCATGTCCAGTGGAGAGAGAATCTGTGTGCCCAAGGGAGGGAGAGTGAAGTGATTGTGGGATTTTGCCTTGAAACTTAAGGTTGCCCTGTCACAGGGAAACACAGCACAGGGAAGAATTCTGCCAGTGCCATGGAGGGAGCATTTATATCAGCCTGGCTAGAGAGAATCCTCTGCTCTAAAACTGGCTAGCCCGAAAACTGACTGATAAAAAGCAGCCTATGGCCTGACTAAATTCCTAAGGCAGTTGGGCTACAAAGGTTGACATCCTTGGGCAATTCCTGTGGCTGTGCTGGCTCAGAGCCAGTGAACGTAGGGTGCATGTGACCCAGTGAGACACCAGCCATGGTAGCCAAGCCAGTGCCTGTGTCACAGGCAATGTGGCTCAGGGAGTCTTCTTCCACTTCGGTAAGGGAAAAGGAAAAGATCAGAGGACATTTTTTGCAACTTGAGTACCAATTCAGCCATAGTAAAATAAAGTACCAAGCAGATTTCTGAAGACTTAGAGTCCAGGCCTTAGTTTCTAGAAGGCATTTCTGGACCCACACTGGGCCAAAAGGAAATCCACTATCCTGAAAGGAAGGATGCAGTCCTGGCAGAATTCACAACCTATTGACTAAAGAGCACTTGGGCTTCAAATAAACATCAGAGGTAATCAGGTAACTGTCACCATGGGTTTTGAGCAAGATTTGGTTGGCTTCAGGTGTGACCTGACACTGGTGGTCATGGGGGAGTGCCCATGTCACTCCTCCTCCAACTCTAGCAGCCCATCACAGAGATTGCAGGAAGAGACTGAGAGACTTTGCCAGAGAATTCTCCTGTATCTTACCCAAGTCCAGCAAGGCGGTACCATCAAGACTCTGCAAGACTCATAGCATCACTGGGCTTGGGGCACCCCCAGTGCTGATATGGCTGCAGTGACCAAAGACTTAAAACATTCAATTCCCTTTGAATATCTGTAAAGCCTTCTCAAGAAGGAAAGGTTCAAACAAACTCAGAATGCAAATATTAAAATAAATACCTGAACATTGATGAATATTCGCAAGTATCAAGAGCACCCAGGAAACATGACCTCACCAAACGAACTAAATAAGTTACCACAGATCAATGCTGGAGTGATAGAGATAGGTGACCTCTCAGACAAAGAATTCAAAATAGCTGTCCTGAAGAAGCTCAGTGAACTTCAAGACAACGTGGAGAAGGAATTCAGAAGCCTATCAGAGAAATTTAACAAAGAGATTGAAATAATAAGAAAAAAATCAAGCAGAAGTTCTGGAGCTTAATAATTCAATTAACAAACTGAGAAATCCACCAGAGTTTCTCAAGCAGAACTAACCAAGGAGAAGAAAGAATTAGTGAGTGTGAAGAAAGGCTATTTAAAAATACACAATCAGAATAGAAAAAAAAGAATAAATAAATAAATAAAGCATGCCTACAAAATCTAGAAAATAGCCACAAGAGGAAAAAGCTAAGAATTATTGGCCTTAAAGAGGAAGTAGAAAGAAAGACCGGGGAAGAAAGTTTATTCAAAGAAATAATAACAGAGAACTTTTAAAACCTAGAGAAAGAGATTAACATTCAGGTACAAGAAGGTCACAGAACACCAACCAGATTTAATCCAAACAAGACTACCTCAAGACACCTAATAATCAAGCTCCCCAAGGTCGACAAATAAAAAAAAGTCCTAAGGGAAGCAAGCAAGCAAGAAAAAAATAATAATAACATACAAAGTAGCTCCAATCATCTGGCAGCAGACTTCTCAGTGGAAACCTTACAGACCAGGAGAGAGTGACATGATATATCAAAGTGCTGAAGGAAAAATACCTTAACACTAAAATATTATATCCTGCCAAAATATCCTTCAAACATGAAGGAGAAATACTTTCCCAGACAAGCAAAAGCTGAGGAATTTCATCAAAACCAGAGGTGTCCTACAAGAAATGCTAAAAGGACTTCTTCAATCTGAAAGAAGAAGATGTTAATGAACAATAAGAAATCATCTTTTCTCTACAGATTAACAAAATGTGGTTTACGTATGCCATGGACTACTACTCAGCCATAAAAAAAGATGAATTACTGCCTTTTGTAACAATTTGGATGGAATTGGAGAATGTCATCATAAGTGAATTATCTAAATAATGGAAAAACAAACGCCACATGTACTTGCTATTAAATTGGAACTAACCGATGAGCACATATGTGCACAGAGGAAGAAAAACTCTGGAAATCAAGCAGCGGGAAGGGTAGAAGAGGGGATGGGTGAAAACCTAGGTACATTGAACCCTATTTGGATGATAGACACATTTATAATCTTGACTCAAGCATCACAAATCAATCCATGGAACCAAAAACATTTGTACTCATGTAATATTTCAAATAAAATAAATATGAAAATGAAAGAAATAATCTAAAGGTATAAAACTCACTGGTAACAGTAAGTACACAAATACAGAATACTCTATTGCTGTAATTGCAGTGTATAAACCATTTCTATCTTAAGAAGGATGACTAAAAGACAAATCTACCAAAAATAGCCACAGGAACATTTTGAAAGATAATATAAAAAGACATGAATGGAAACAATAAAAAGCAGGGGGACATACATATAAGTATAGAATTTCTGTTAGATTTTAGATTTCTCTTTGCTTGTTTATTTGTTTATTATTTGTAAGCAGAATTCTTATATCTTTAAAATAATTGATTATAAAATGTTTTTTTGGCAAGCCTCATGATAACCGTAAATAAAAAAAAAAAAAAACCTATAACAGATACAGAAAAAATAAAAAGCAAGAAATTAAAACACACTACCAGAGAAAATCATTTTTCTCTGGAATGAAGACAGGAAGGAAATAAGAAGGAAAGAGAAGAACATAAAACATCCAGAAATCAAATAAAAACATGGCAATAGTAAGCCCTTCCCTATCAATAACAACATTGAATATGAATGGACTAAACTCTCCAATCACAAGACCACAGAGTGGCTGAATGGATTAAAAAACCAAGGGAGAACTGTATGAACTGTATGAAATCTGTAAGAAATCCACTTTACCTATAAAGATACATATAGACTGAAAATAAAGGGATGAAAAAAGACATTCCATGCAAATGGAAACCAAAAAAGAGCAGGAGTATCCATATTTCTATCAGATAAAATACATTTCAAGATGAAAACTGTACAGAAAGATGAAGAAGATCATTATATAATGATAAAATGGTCAATTCAGCAAAAGAATATAACAATTCTAAATGTACATACACCCAAAACTAAAGCACCCAGATGTATAAAGCAAATATCATCAGAGCTAAAGAGAGGGAGAGATCTCAAGATAGTAATCACTGGGGAGCTCAACACTCCATTTTCAGCATTAGACAGATAATCCAGATAGAAAATCAACAAAGAAACATTGGACTTAATCAGCACATTGACCAAATGAACTTAATGTGAAGTTCAAGAAATAAAATTTACAGAAAGTTTAAATGAAAATTAAAAATGAAATTTATAGAAAGTTTCATCCAATAGCTGCATATACACATTTTTCTTCTCATCTCATGGATCATTCTCAGGGATAGACCATATGTTAGGCCACAAAACAAGTCTTAAAAAACTCAAAAAAATTGGAATAATACCAACTTTTTCTCTGATCCCAACAAATAAAACTAGGAACCAATAACAAGAGGAACATTGGAAAAATATACAAAAACATGGAAATTAAACAATATGTTCTTGAATGACCAGTGGGTCAGTGAAGAGATTAAAAGGAAAATTAACAAATTTCTCAAAACAAATCAAAAGAAAAACAAAATGTCAAAAGCTATGCAATACAGCAAAAGCAGTAATAAGAGGAAAGTTTATAGCAATAAGTGCCTACATCAAAAAAGTAGAAAAGTTTCAAATAAATGACCTAATGATGCATCTCAAAGAACTAGAAAAATGAGAGCAAACCAAACCCAAAATTAGTAGAAGAAAAGAAATAATAAAGATCAGAGCAGAAATAAATGAAATTGAAACAAAAAATACAAAAGATCAGTGAAACAAAATGTTGTTTTTTGAAAAGATAAACAAAATTGACATACCTTTAGCCAGTCTAAGAAAAAAAGACAGAAGACCCAAATAAATAAAATTAGAGATGAAAAAGGAGGCATTACAACTGCAGAAATCCAAAGGACCATTATAGACTACTACGAGCAACTATAAGACAATAAATTAGAAAACCTAGCAGAAATGGATATATTCCTAGACACTACTAAGATTGAACCAGGTATAAATACAAAACCTAAATAACAAGTAATATGATAGCAGCAGTAATAAAAAGTCTCCCATCAAAGAAAAGCCCATAACCTAGTGGTTTCACTGCTGAATTCTACCAAGCATTTAAAGAAGAACTAATACCAATCCTACTTAAAATATTCCAAAAAATCAAGGAAGAGGGGATATTCCCAAACACGTTCTATGAAGCCTGTATCACGCCGATGTCAAAATCAAACAAAGACACCACAAAAAAAGAAAACTAAAGGCTAATATCTCTGATGAATATAAATATAAAAATCTTCAATAAAATCCTAGCAACCCAAATTCAAGAACACATTAAAAAGATTGTTCATCATGGTCAAGTGGAATTCATCCCAGGGTTGTCAGGATGGTTCAACATACACAAATCAATAAATGCGATACATCATATCAACAAAACGGAGGACAAAAACCATGTAATCATTTCAACTGATGCTAAAAAAATATTCAAAAAAATTCAACATCCCTTCATGGTAAAACCTTTCAAAAAAGTGGGTACAGAGGAACTTATCTCAACACAATAGAAGCCATATATGAATGATCCAAAGCTAGTATCATACTGGATGGGGAAAAACTGAAAGCCTTGCCTCTAAGATCTGGAACAAGACAAGGATGCCCACTTTCACCACTATTATTCAGCACAGTACTAGAAGTTGTAGCTAGAGCAATCAAACAAGAGAAGGAAGTAAAGGGCGTCCAATGGAAAAGAAGAAGTTAAATTTTCCTGTTTTCAGATGATGTGATCTTATATCTAGAGAAACCTAAAGAATCCACAAAAAAACCTATTAGAACTGATAAACAAATTTATTAAAGTTACAGGATATAAAATCAACATACAAAAATCAGTAGCATTTCTATATGCCAACCTTAAACAATTTGAAAAGGAAACCAAGAAAGAATCCCACTTACAGTAACTACAAATAAAATAAAATAACTAGGAATAAACTTAACCAAAGAAGTGAAACATCTCTACACTGAAAACTATAAAACATTGATAAAATAAATTGAAAAAGACACACACACAAAAAAAGTGGAACTATGTTCTATGCTAATGAATGGGAAGAATCAATATTGTTAAAATATCCATACCACCCAAAGAAATCTACAGGTTGAATGTAATTCTCATCAAAATATCAATGACATTCTTCACAGAAATAGAAAAGATATTGCTAAACTTTACATGGAACCACAAAAGACCCAGAATAGCCAAAGCCATCCTGAGCAAAAAGAACGAAACTGGAGGACTCACATTACCTGACATTCAAATTATAATACAAAGCTATAGTAACCAAACAACATTGTGCTGGCATAAAAACAGACACATAAACCAATGGGACAGAACAGAGAATCCAGAAATGTATCCACACATTATAGTGAACTTACCTTTGACAAAGTTGCCAAGAACACACAGTGGGGAAAGGACAGTCTATTCAATAAATGGTGCTGGGATAACTGGATATCCATATGCAGAGGAATGAAATTAGACCTTTATCTATTGCCATATACAAAACTCAAATCAAAATGGATTTAAGACTGAAACTATAAAACTGCTAAAAGGAAACATTGGGGAAAATGCTTCAGGACATTGTTCTGGGAGAGGATTTTTTGAGTAATACCCCCAAAGTACAGGCAACCAAAACAAATTTGGACAAATGGGATCCCATCAAATTAAAAAGCTTCTGCACAGCAAAGGAAACAATCAGCAAAGTGAAGAGACTCAGAATGGGAAAAAATATTTGCAAACTACTCATCTAACAAGGGGTTACTAACTGGAATATATAATGAGCTCCAACAACTCAATAGAATAATTTAATCATAAAATTGGTAAAGGATCTGAATAGACATTTCTCAAAAGAAGACATAGAAATGGCTAACAGGTATATTAAAAAAATGCTCAACATAATTAGTCATCAGAGAAATGCAAATCAACACTACAATGAGGTATCATCTCAGCCCAGTTAAAATGGCTTATATCAAAAAGACAGACAGTAATGAATGCTGGCAAGGATATGGAGAAAGGGGTACCCGCACACTTTTGGTGGAAATGAAAATTAGTGTAGCCACTTTGTAGAACAGTATGGAATTTCTTTAAAAAATTAAAAATAGAACTATCATATGTCCCAACAATCCCATTGCTGGGTATATACACAGAGTGGGGGAATTCAGTATATCAGAAAGATATCTGCACTCCATGTTTATTGCAGCACTATTCACAATAGCCAACATTTGTAATCAACCTAAGTGTCCGTCAACAGATGAACAGGTAAAGAAATTGTGGTACATATATACAATGAAATATCATAGTCACAAAAAGCAATGAAATCCTGCTATTTGTAACAATATGGATGGAACTGGAAAACATTATATTAAGTGAAATAAGCTAAGCAAAGAAAGGCAAATCACACATGTTCTCACTCATATCTGGGAGCTAAATATCAAAATTAATTTATCTCTTGGAGACAGAATATAATGATGGTTAGTAGAGGCTGGGAAGGGTATTGAGAAGGGGAACATAAAGTGGGGATGGTTAATGGGTACAAAAATATAGTTAGGTAGTTAGAGTGAACAATATTTGATAGCACAACAAAGTGACTATAACCAACAATAAATTATGGTATATTTTTAAATAACTAAAAGAGTGAAATTGGAATGTACCTAACACAAAGAAATGATAAATGCCTGAGGTGATGGATACCCCAATTACCCTGATGTGATTAATTCACATGGTATGCCTGTATCAAAACATGCACCCCAAAAGATATACAACTATTATGTACTCATAATAACTAAAAATTTTCAAAAAAGAAAAAAAATCATGGATTGTAATTGATCAAAATGTGACTTTATTTTTGTTTCTTTGTAGCCCCTTTAAGTTTTATCCAATGAGGCAATTTTTCTCTATTCTAAGATGAAAACTTAGGATCTCATGTGTCTCTCCTCATTCTTATGTGATTAGTTACTTTAAGTCACAAATACTGCCTTATTTCAATGCATGTCCAGAACAAGAATTTAATTAGAGCTCTGAACCTGCTTAAATATAAAACCTCTTTTCTAGCCTAGATCAGCTTTAGTTTGGAGCCCACAAAATGCAGCAGGAAAGTGGGAGTCAGATATTTTAAGTCAGTTTTACTTACTGCTCTTGGCACATGATTAAACTTGACTTTCTCTTGTGAGACCCTCTCATAGGCTCTTCAGTGATCCCACATCTGGAAACTTCTGTCCTGAAGCCCCATGACCATCTACTATTCTAAGCAGATACTTTGAATTTTTCATTCAGAATCTAGTGATAAACCCTAGTTAGCCACTCTCTGATGAAATCTTCTTGGGCTCTTAGTCACACTTTTTGGCATGATCTTAGATAACCTCATGCCAACTCTCTATCCCATGTAGCCCACCCCCAATCTGCAGAATGCGCTCTAATATTCTTTGCTCTGACAGACACTAGGAGTGCAGGGTGTCTGTGAGGCTGCAGCACTCTGTTGGCTCTGTCACCAAGTAATTGGCTTGCCCTTCTCCTGCCTGCTAGTGCTTGTGATGTGAGCGCCAACAGCAAAGATATACATATGTTAGCTTTTTAAGGTGTCTTTTGGAAGCCTTCCTTATGAGGCCTGAATCTGGCACAGAACCAGGTGAGTTTGAAGTGGGGCGACTGCTGGTTATAGAGCTCACAACACCAACTTCTCCAAAGGTATCACACTCAGAAATCTCTCTCCACACTTCAGCCCCTGTATATTCTTCCTCTGCTGAGAGTTATTGGAGTGGTGAGACTGGAACTCAAGATGTTTTATGTGAATGTCTACTACACGTTAAGTTGTGTCTCATATCCTCCCTGGTATCTCTGTCTCTCTTATTGGAGCATATTTGAAACTAAGTTAACCTGAGTCTCATTCTAACGCCCTGTCACGGTGGCATGACCTGCTAACATCACGGCATTTCCAGCTTGGTGGCAGGCTCCCAGACTTCCCTGTAGTATTGCTGCTTCTTTCCTTCTTATTTATCTCTAGAAAAATATACATAATTTCCCATCAGTTTAATTTGGCTTTTAAATGCTCCTTTCTTGGATTTGGTGTGGATAAATAAGATGCTCAGACCAATGATTTTTTTCTTATGAATTGACCCCCCTATATGAATAATAAAATGAAAGAATTACAAAGGTTTCTCACAATCTACAGAGATCAGTTAGCACTTGGAAAGTGTATCTATATTATGTATAGATACATATTACATACAATTTCTCAGTAGTAAAAGACATATGTATATATAATACATATACACATATATATGTGTGGTTTTAAATTTCTCCATCTAAATATTCAATGTGTCTGAAAACTCTAACAGCATTCGTGATGGATGGTAAATCTTTAGTACTACTGAAACATTCTTGGTCATACCAAATGTCTTCGAATGAAAATTTTTAAGTATTTACTGAGGCTGAATATAACAAAATCAATAATCTTGATTAACCACTTGTTGCTATTCCCAGATATATTCTGATAGGTAGAGAGTTAAAATCATTTATCTCCAGGATTTTTTCTTCTCTTTTCTTTTAAGATCATATTAGTGTATCTGAGTCTTATCTCTGTGCAGAAGTATAAATAATGCAAGGAAGAATCCCAAAAGAGGAACCACTGGTGAATCATTTATTTTTCAATTAACAGAAGAAAAAAAAATAAAGGCCATACTGAAACACTGGTCTGAGGTACCAGAGGTGAAACTTGATACCCAAATCTTAATAGGAGTTTGGAAAATTGAACTCCAAGTACCAGACTAGAGGAGTAGATAAAAATGACTATGTTGTCCATTATTTCACATTTCAGAAAAAATTATATAAATTTGAAAATTGGCAAGCATAAAACTCAAATGGAAAGAACTCTATTACAGATGAGGACATTGCTTTGCTATTTTACACATAAATTTTTAAATGATTACAGTGTTTTACAAGGAAGGAAATATATCAACTGCCAAATGAATAATTACCAATACCACCTACCTCTCCCCAGATATGATGAACATTGAACATTCATGTAGGTTAATTCAAAATTATTTTTTCAATCTTAATTGGTTTAGATTGTCATAGAATTTGTATGTATTTATACATATACATATGTACACACATATGGAAAGAGAGATAAAATTTATAAATAATAAAGAGGTTATTCTGTAAATGAATTAAGATTAGCAACATGGGAGGAAGAGAGTTTCATTATAAATGTAGGATATGTGGTATTTTTCTGACCACAGGTAACATAAGTAAAGGGGTAATAGCATCCCTGTCCTTAAAACAATTGTGATGTGTTTGGGGCATACCAAGTGCCACATTTTAAAATGCACTTTAAACACATAGGATGAACAATAACCCATTTAAAGATGTGAAACAAACATGACACCAATTCACATTTTTAAAATGACAGAGAGATCTGAGAATGTTTTTTCTGGAGAACATGGTGTTCAGTTGAACATACACACTGAAGAATGTGAGAACTATCTCCACATGTTTAAAACAACCATGTACAACAGAAAACAAATATTTCTCTAATAGTCAGAGAAAAATGAGTAAAAAGTAGAGGGAGATGATACTTGGATCACAGATAAAATGAGATATCTCAGAAGGAAGCGAGTTCTCTGCCATCTGAGGTGGTCAAATAGGAGATGTTAATCATGTCTAGGATAAAATTTGTCTTGGCTCATTTTTCTGGGTTCATGAATCCTGTTCCCTCACCCACTACCACATTAGACTCATACAGAACACATTCAAATAAGTTAAAGAGGCAAATGTATAGGGATATCAGTTGGCTCCCTACTCCAAGAAAGGGCCCCATATTGACTCCTACTGTTGGGCTTTGGGCAAAGTAGAGCAAGTAATCCAGAGTCACAAAATACTTTTGTGTTTTAGTCCTTTCAGAATGGTCAGCTTCCTCCACTAAGCTCTAAATCTACTGTAAATTAATCCATACCCTCCTTTTTTGTTTTCAATCATGAAACTATTCTTTATGGATTTCACAACTTAAAAATTCACATGATACACTGACAGACCAAAAAAAAAAAAAAAACACTTTCCTTTTTCAACATCTGTACTATTGTGATTTATGATCTTTTTTTATTTGGTTCTCTGTCTTACATTTTTTAAGTAGTAGGTGAAAGAATAGGAATCTATTCTTTGAGCTGAATCATATATAAATATCAGAACTCACGTACAATAATGGGTCTGTTGTGCATCACACAGTAGAACCAGTAAGATAAATAATGTGACTGCATAAAAATACCTTATTATGTTTATCATAAACACCTTTGATTTTACCCAAGCACAGCCAAGTACAGAGTAGCCATATTACCCTGCTCTTTTGCATAGCACCATGAAGCCTGTAAACATGTATGTGTGTTTGTTTCAGTAATTTCTAATCATTAAATGGAGTTAGTTCATTTAGAGTTAGTCCATCTTTAAATTCAGAACACTATTCTATACATATGGAGCTATAACATTTTTTTCCATATGGTGTCATATTTATTTCCACAAAGGAAAAGTGATGACAGATTTTTAAAAAAAAAAAAAGTTTCCAAAAATATGTATTAAAACAACAGTAGATTTCCCATTAAGCAAAGAATTCAGTACCTCATTTTTCAGCCAGTTGAAGGAGCGCCGAGAATGTACTGGCTTTGGAAAAGATACCTCTTTCTAGCCAAAAGTCTTCAGAGAAGTTCAATAAGAATAATTTCCATTCAGGAATTCCATCTTTCATATGCCAGGTGTCAGGACTGTCAAACCTTTGGACTGTTTAGTCTTATCAAACCTAATAAAACAATCGCATATAACCACTAGGAAACATTTTGTTGCTCTTTTCCTCACAGCATCACTTTTAAGTTCAATTAAGTTTACTAAAAACCATTTTTGCATTCTTGAACATCTTGTTCAAATTCCTAAAAAAGATTTGTCTTGAAAGTGTGTCAATACAAGGAGTTATTCAAATATACACATAAAACAAGAGTGATATTCAAATGCTTATGTATAGAACATAAACCATGAGACGTGAAGTTTAAATGGTTTTCTTTCTGGAGTAAAAAAATCAGTGATAGAAACCTTTAGCTGTATCTTACTGACATTTTATAGGGAGTCAGATGATGCTGGCTGGGTATCACTTTGTGCCAAACGTTTGAAGTTCAGCATAGAAAAGGGGTTTGCAAATGGCCTCCTTGCATCCTGACTCCGTTTTGTGATATGATGGGTTTTCCATGTAGAGCTCTGAATTGAAGAGATCCTTGTTTTCCTTATTTTCCACAGTTTGCAGTTCTACAAAAGGAATGCAGTGGAAAGAATTTCTCAAATCAAATATAGGTGTCACCTACAATTGATGTTGTTTAAAACAATTCCTTAGCTTAATAACATTTAATTAAAATCTCTTTTATTTTCTCCTTCAATGTATTGGTGAATAAAAAAAGCAACTCATTTTCACAGAGGGCTGATGTGATCATTGTGTTGCTCTAGCATGGGATAAAGCATGACACAGATTGCATTTTTGTAATCCTCTCTAGGTTACATTTCTCCTAATTTAGGAGAGAATAATATAAATCACTCCTTTACTGACCTATCCTGGAATGACTGTGGATGATCTCAGCGATTCCTGGATTTAAGAATTTTTGGCTTTAAAGAAGGAGATATGTAGCTATATTGACAAAGTGCCAGACTATATAGGCTAAGTGTTTTTGTGCATATTGTCTCATCTAAGGGTCTCAACTGTCCTCTAAGGTCCTCAAACAGTCCTGCCCTTAGTTGAGCCATGACTCACTTGCAAATCACTGGTTCCATTAAATCTTTTCTGACCATAAATTATAGGTCTAAATTCAGGGATTTAGCCTTAGGTTTAAGACCAAGTCCTTGACCTCTACATCAGATTTAATAAGTGGGTGCATAGTTTATTCTGCCATGCCTGAGTCCTCTCTCAATAATTGACCTAATACTTTAGTTCCTCCCCGAATGTTTGGTCCTACTTGCTTTAACTGTCCCCCCCCCCCCCGGAGACTAGAATCCATTCATAATACTTGCCACTGGTTCCAGATCTTTTATTGCTGACTTTGAACATACCAGTCATCAAACTATTCTAGCCACTAGGATAACAACCATCCCGTCGAAATTATCACTAGTAACTAGTGGAATAAAAATATTCATAACCTTGTATATTCTCATAGCTCTGTAAGGCATTTCAATAGAAGCTGTTATATTTGCTATGTTTTTTAAAAAGTTGAAAATTACTGATTTTAGAAATTATTGAGGTAATGTGGAAGTAGAATTTTTTTATTTTTTTCTTCTGAGTACAGAAGATTTTCAAAGCCAGAAAGCCCCTTTCATTGCTGGATCCCTTGTCACCAAAAGGGGACCTGGCCTGGATGCCTCTGTTCCATCTTGAATCTGAATGTCTAATTTCCATGTTTTAATCCTTCCCAATCTGACTGTGGAGCTTGATTCTAGCAACTGATAGCTGCATTTTAGAGCTTTAGTGGCATTAAAAAATAATTGCAAAGATGTCAAAATGAGATTAGCAGTTGCAGAAGTTTCTGACAGAACAGAGCAAATAGTTAATAAATTGAGACAAAAGGGAGAAGAAAGAGGATAGGCTTATTTTTACTTCTGAAAAGCATCAAATACATAAAATGTATCCAGGTGATTTAATGATTGTTCCACAGAGCCACACTTGACAAAGAAAAGGTTTAGTTAAAAAAATTGATGTTAGGATAAAAAGTATATAACCTGCATCATCTTCTTCAAGAGTATCTTCAGATACTTAAATAACAGATTTTTTTATATCAGTTTCTATAGCAGTTAATGTTATCATGCCTGATACTGCATGTATATACCCAGGTTCAGGCACCAAATCTAGAATTTTCTCTCCCATAGTGAAGTAAGCAAGCAAGCTGGGTGCAGTGGCACATACCTGTAATGCCCACTACTTGAGAGGCTGAGGTGGGAGAATCACTTGAGCTCAGAAAGTTGGAGACTGGCCTGGGAAACACAGTGAGAATGGATGTCAATTAACAACAGCAAAAAGCTTCGCTTAAGAACATTTAAAAAAAAGACAGAAAAATGTGAATGACATAATACATATAGCTTGACCCTTCTCTAATCACTATTAAAAGTAAAATTTATGTACTTAAAAATTTATAAAAATCTACAAATTTGATATATATCATACCCTTGGTATTATTAATAATCATTTTTAGATAAAATATGGAGTGAATACTAACCAAATATAAAGGTTAATCTCTACTCCACTGAACAATTACAATTTGAACACAAAAATATGAATTATTAATGAGAACAAATCACTTAAATGTTGCAGTAGGAAATAATTTATCGATCAAGAGAAGCCATTTGTATTTTTCAAAGACTGCTTTTAGTCCACCTTGATAATGAACAGTGTATCCTTCCAGCCAACCAACAAAATGATCATATAGCAGGTACAACAGAAAATACTTTTGGAATATGCCATACATTCATAAATTGGTATCTATACAGTCCATAAAAGAATTTCTAAATGATACATTTTACATGGTAGCATATAAAAATTCATTTAGCCTGTAGAATTCAGCAGTGTATTATACTTCTTGAATAAATATTCTTGAATCCCAATGATTGTTATTTACTAAGTTTTATATAATGATTGTAAATCTATCTACCTATCTATACACACACACACACATATATATATATGCACACACACAAAGAAAGTGAAGAAAGATAAAGCACTTATTTTGAAAATGTGCATTATTAATTAATATGTAATGAATGGATTCCTCCAGAACATAGTAAGAAGAGGTTGATATTAGTAAATTCCTTAGCAACATATGTTTTCTCAAAATCTCAGTCACATCTATACCCTCATCTCCTGTCTTTATCTTTAGCTTCTTACTGAATAATTTCAATTGAAGTTTCCATAGAGATCAAAAAGTGACTATATGAGAATGTGTATGTGAGCTTTCTTCCAAAATGTTTGACATTAACGTGATTTCTGTTTCTATGTTTATTTTACCCACACATCTATTCATCTATCTTATTGTTATCATATTTTTATTCAAACTATGACCTGCATGTCCCTAGCTAGTCCTCCCTATTTTCCGACACTTCCAAATACAAGACTCTCCCACTCATTACATCTAGTGCGGATCATGGTTTCTTGTCACGAGAAGGTGTGCCGTACGAGTCAATCTTTTGCCACTCAAAAAAACATCTTTCTAATCCCGGGTGAAGGTCAGCAATCAGGGTGGCATATATTATAGTACTGTCACAGTAAAACACACATCACAGTAAAACACAAAAGATCAACACTGATATTCAAATGCATAT
The DNA here is from genome assembly GCA_963575035.1 of Avahi laniger. NCBI lineage: Eukaryota > Metazoa > Chordata > Mammalia > Primates > Indriidae > Avahi > Avahi laniger. Next base: position 25,191 of record CAUYSK010065785.1, read on the forward strand.
AAAAATAATGACTGATATCTTTGAACAAACATGAACACACAGTTATTAGTTATTGATATATGAGAATTATCAAGTCTTCTATCTCTTTCAACTAACATGTCTCTGGATTATTTCACATGTGTAATTTTAAAATTCCTTTATACTCAAAATATAACCTTAAAGAAAATATCATAAATATAACTTATAAAAATTTACAATAGTGACCAGAAAATATTTTCAGCAATTTGGAAACTATATTTTATTAATATTTTAAATTAATATTTCAATCTTTTCAAAATTAGTGTTATTTTAAAGGGAAACATTTTTTCTTTTATTTCTAATTTCTTAGTCATCCATGATGGATATGAAATCATATTTTAAAATTCAAAAACATTTCAAAAGACATATTGTATATATGTTATATAAATATATATGTAATAGGCATATACATATATATGTGTGTACTCATATTTATTGATTTATCTGTCTATTCCTCTGTTCTGCCTTGAGTTTCAATTCAAAGCCTATGTTTTTGAATAAAATTATCAGTTGCTTATTTTAAAAAAAATCTAATGAAATACTCTTCATTTTTCACATGTACAATCTCCTTAATTACAAGGCTCATTTTTTAGCTAGCTTCTCTTCTATAAATCATCATTCCAGATGGCATTCCATTGTTTCTAAACTGATGCCACTCACATTCTTTTAAGAAAAAATTGTATTTACTAGGAAGTCTGAGCAATGTTTTTCTACAAGGAGAGAGAAAGGGTGTAGCTTAGGAGCAATATTAGGCTTTGCAATTGAATTGTTCTTGTATGAATTACTTCCTAAAAACTGATGTAAGCAAATAACTCTTCCAAGTCTCTGAGAACGGCTTTATAACAGGAAGCCTCTCAATAATTTGCTGAAAATATTTGCATCTCTTCACTCAGGAAGTGAGCATCAAAAGTGATTATTAACTTTTTCTCCTTAAGGAAACCCATCATAGATGCCCTGTGTCATCTAACACACACCCTAGCCATGGGTGTGTGCTCTGTTGAGAGATGCTAATACACTCTGAAAAGAAATGTATCTTTTTTTCTCCCCTACAACATATTTTTTTAATGAAATAAGCATGAAGGCCAATGGGAGCAGAAAGGACTTTTATTTTATTTGTTATGATCATCCCAATACCTAGGTTAGAGTCTGACAGACTAGGTGCTTGATGAATATTTACCAGATAACAGATGAAAGCTGTTTATAATCTCAGCTGTTGAATAGTAGTCTTCCAGTAAACTAAACGACCTAGGTAAACATGCTGCCCTCTCTCCTGGCACACTACTTTACCCCCATGGCTTTCAAAGTCCTCAAAGATACCTCAAAGTCAGTTTGCCGTTATAAATGATAAGACTTAAGAATTGTCTATAATGTATCTGGGAAAGATCAAACATGGAGACAAAGGATATTTGGAAAATCAGGAGGAAAAAAAGTCACACAGGACTGAGAGCAAGGCAAGAGATCTTTTATTGTAATACAGATTAGCCCTAGCTTGTTTATGTTCTTAAACAAATGACTTTCTCTTTCCACATCCCTTAAATGAAGGAGACAGGTCTAGGTGTCTAGGCTTCTTTCAGGCTCTACATTCTAAAATCAAAACAACTAGAAATACCAAATAGTGATAAGTTTGTGGAACAACTGGGAATCTCAGACATTGCTGGTGAGATTTTTAAAAAATGCCTCAGGCACTCTGGAAAACAGTTTGGCAGTTTCTCATAAAGTTCAACATGTATCTACCATATGACTCAGCAATCCCACTCCTAGGTATCTACCCAGAAGAAATGAAAACTTTTGTACACACAAAACCTATACCCAAGTATTTATATCAGCTTTGTTGTTAATTGTTAGCACCTGGTAACAATCTAGATGCCATTCAACCAGTGAAGGTATAAAAAAACTGTAGTATATTACAATGGAGTATTAGCAATAAAAAGGAGCAAATTATTGATTCACACAACATGGATGAATCTTAAAATATATTTTGCTTAGTGAAAGAAGCCAGACACAAAAGGCCATGTATTGTATGATTTCATTTATATGGCACTGGAAAAGGCAAAACTTTATGGTGAAAAATGATCAGTGGTTGCCCGGAGTTGGGGTGTGGGAGATGAAGATGTCCACAAAGGTCTAGCTTGGGGGAAATTTTGAGTGACAGAACCATTGTATATGGAGCTGTAGTGAACAAATGACTTTACCCATTTTTCAAAACCCATAGAATCATACATAACAAAAAAGGAAAATTTTCTGTGTGTAATTTAAAAAATAAATCATCCAGGATGTGTGTGGGGTAGGGACCAAAGAGGAGGTGACAGTATTATGTGTAAATCACATAATCACATTCAAGGGACAAAAAGATCTGAAACAGTATGCTCCAGTTTGTAACTTTGTTTCTTTTAGGAGTATGGATTAGGAATTATAAAACTATTCCATTTATATACTAGGATTGAACAAATAAGAAAATGTACTGTAGATAATAAGAGCCAAGTCTTACACTAGCAGAAAAGGAAATTGTAATAAGGAAACAGAGAAGGTTAGAATGAATCCTGCTGTGCAGGATTGGAATAAATGGTATCAATATTATCTCATTTAAAAATATATATATACATATACACACACACAAAGTAAATAGAAACAAAAATAGCTATGAATACGTGTGTAAGCATGAATTAGTATGCATACATATATTTCCTAGCTTTACCCACTGAATGGTGTTAATAGAAAGCCCTGTAACAAATTAGCACAGCTGGTGCTCAGATAACGGTTTCTATTAATAAATACCACTCTCCAATAAATGGAAACAGAGCTCCTGGGAGAAGTAGTTGATTGAAGGATTGAGGCAGGAAAATAACAAGGTGAGCCTGGAACATCTTCTAAATGCCAGAAAGTGAGAAACTGGGGGTAAAAAAGAAAGAAAACAATGGAGAGAGGCATGTTGAAAAGACTCAGGAGTAGACTGAAAGATCTCCCAATGGCCAAAGTTGAAATAGCAGGAACAAAAAAACAAATGACTGTGGTATTTGAGATTAAACCCTTAAAAAGAAAAATCTGAGTTCATACTAATACAAAGAAATGGATACATAAATAAATGAGAGGGGTAATGATGACTCTTCTTTATGGAAAAATTTCAATGAATAAATGTAGGAGTACTGAAGGGAAATAGAAAAATCACCATTAGAATATCATAGTAAAAATTGCCACAGTCAAAATCCACAAACGGATGCTAAAATGAGTGGGCAAAAGTTTAGGATCAAACAGGATATTTGCATAGTAGTTCTCCATAGCATTTAGTAATTACGACAGAAAAAATAATAAGTTTAGAGTGGAAAATCTTAGCATACGCTACCATAGCTAAGTGATTAAAGTCAACATTACCTGTAATACACACTGTATCAACTTCAGTTACTCTCTGATATGTGAGACAAGCATATCAATTCTATGACATTCTTCTAATTAATTTACAACCTCAGTCTAATTATAAGAAAACATTAGACAAACCCAAGTTGAAGGTCCCTCTACAAAATAACTGACTAGTTCTCTTCAAATGTGTCAAGGTCAAGACTGAAGAGTGTCACAGATTGAAGGAGACTACAGAGGCAGGGCAATTAAAGGCAATGTGACAATTAAAGGCAAGGGGGGTCTGAGATTAGACGTGGAACAGAAAAAGGACATTAATGGAAAATTGGTAAAATTTTAATAAAGCTTGTGCTTTGGTTATTACTATTGTACCAAGGTTAATTTTTTAGTTTTGATAAATACTTTGTAGTAATATAAGATATAAACATAAAGGGAAGATGGATGAAGGGTAGACAGAACTCTCCATACTATTTTTGCAGTTATTCCATAAATATATAAAATTACTTTAATATTAAATAATCAAATTCCTTGATCATTTAACCAGCAGGTTTTCAATGTTCTTCATTCCATGATGCCAATTTGAGAATTTTTATTATTTAGGATATTTTCTAATTTTCCCCTTCATGTTTTCTGTGATCATAGGTAAACATCAAAATATCTTAAAACATCATGTATGTAATTTTTATTAGGTAAGATTGACTAAGCTGTTGTATCAAACAGGCACCAAAGATTCAGTGACTTAATTTTTTTAAAAAATTATGTCTCTACCCAAAACAATACAGGATAGGGCTTCCAAGTTAGTCCACAGCACTAGTCTATAGGGTGATTCAGAAATCTAGTTTCTTTAATATTTTTTCTCCAATATCCTCTAAGTTATTTTCTTCACATGTTTTCACTATGTCCAAGTTGGAGCTGGTGGGCAGGGTAAGAAAAATATAAAGGAGGCACTGCCTGGTCCTATGAAATTGTCCTGGAAGTGGCACACATCACTTTTGCTCACATAAACTGAAACATCTGGCCACATCTAACTGCAAGGAAGTCTGGGAACTGTATCAGCTACAATTCTATTATTGTGAAAGAAGGGAAGAAAAATTTTGGTGGTTGGCTACCTATCTCTCTGATGCAAGAATAAAGAGCGTTTTTAGAGATTCTTAACATTGATTTACAATGTTGATGTCCTTCATTCATTAAAAAAGAGTCTTAAAGAAATATGAATAGTGTCATAAATATTAACTACAATAGCTAACATTTGAGTAGTAGGTTATACTTTACAAAGGATTTTTTTGTGAAACGTTGCTTTTAATTCTACTAAATAAATATAACAATCCCAATTACATTTGAAGAAATTAAAGCAGAGAGAAGTTACATATCCAGTGACATAGCTGGAATATAATTCTAGATTTTATGACTCAATATGAACATTTTCTATGAAGATTGTTTATAGATACTCTCAGTCTAATTGTCATGAATGCTTTGAAAATTGAAAAAAAAAACTCATCCCAATATTAAAATTGTTAGAAAATTGTATACTCTTCTCAGAGAATTAGGAGTTTAAGAATGACTCGGATTCTCCTTTTGAACTTGACTTAGCCATATTTGTTAAGTTTGTAATGACTGAATGTTTCTTTTAGGCCAAAGAGCCACCCATTCCAGGCCCTGGTTAAAAGCCAGACCTCGAAGTCTCCTATTATTCCAAGAGTACATTTCCAAATATTTTATTTCCTTAATTTGTCTCATGCTCTGGTTTTGTCCCAGGCAGGTCTCATTCAACTCCAAGTTCAAACAAGAGCCTTTCAGTCTCATAGTCTCTCATCTCTCCCCCAATTTGTTTTGGCTGATTGCCTCCCACTGCGGCCACAGCCACGCTGTTTCTCTCACTCACACAGTTGATACCATATGTCAGTGCTGTTTAAAAAGGAGCCCTTGAAAGGCTGAGGCCGCTAATAGGTAGCATTGTTGAGAAGCAGCAACTCAGAATGAAGGACTCTGCAGTCCACACATACTGCTCCATTATCTACCCCTTTTCAGGGAGTAATAAGATAAACCTCTATATATCTCAAGATCCAAAGTTAAGTATTTTGGCCCTTCTTTCCTGTCCATGTAAAATTGGTGTCAACACTGTAACAAAGCTGTCAAGAATGCTAATCTGATTTTGCAACTGTGGATGGTTAAGCATTCTGAACGGAGGAGCTGATATATATGTCCTCGCTCTATGATAGTCAAAGTACACCAGAACCTTTAGCTAAAGTCATGATCTCATTCTTTAAGAGACCTGTAGAATTTATGCCTGTGGAACTACTGGAGAGGTAAAGAGATTCAAAGACATTCCACAGAGGAATAATAAGGTTTATACTAAGATTATGGAAGAGAAAACTGCAGTTTGAAGGGTTGTCTCCAAGTATCTCAAGGACAGCCTAGAAGTAATCTTCAATGAGGCATCATTTTGCATCACCTGATTGAGGAAAGTCGGATTTTTGAGTGGTAATTATTAGAAACTGGATATTAGTTCAACATGAAGAAAAAGGTATAAATATAAGAGATATCTGAAAAAAGAATGGACATCTCAGTGTGAGCTAGTTTCTCAGCTCTTAGAAAGCTTCAAGCAGGAGACCAGCAGTATGAGAGTCTGATTAGACAGCTGCCTCATGGCTAACACAGTTTATTTAACCAATTATAATAGTTTAAATTTATTGTTGGATTTAGTTGATTAACTGTGCATAAATCTGTTAAGACACATGTAAATAAAATCTAATGGAACCAATCAAAGTCAAAAAAAGTGAGTGAAAAGGTGAACACAGGTCAATTTCAAAGTGGGAAGGCATGTAAATGAATTGCTAGATACATACTAATATATTACATTGGTATTAGCAGGATACTATAATAATTAACATAAAACTGCAAGTATAATCAGAAACGAAAAACACTCAACAGGCATTGACTGAAGGAAACTTATAGAAAGATATGCTTAAACATAGTTGTAAAAACTTAAAATAACAGACATATAGTCATAGACCTGGTTATGTTAGATGTTGTCAGAAAACTAGATGGGCTGACAGTTGTAGTGAATGTCCACAGTCAAAAACTCAGACTCCTATTAATCACAACATTTCTGCTATTTGGGGACAGAACTCAACAGATCTCATGAGAGTGATGAAGACTTTGGGTTATTTGATTAGACTCAGATGCAACATCAGTAAGGTCATCTACATCAATCTTTTAGTGTCTATTCCTCAATATCCTTCAACCACTGAAATGAAATGAAAAGAAAGAAAAGCAACATTACGTGACTGACAGCTTCACCTATGCCAAGGGACACTTGTTATTCTTTCCACCAGGACTGTAGGCAATAGCAGAGTCCTACAGGTAGCCCTGTGAAGAAGAGCATGTAGCTGAAGGATGCTTTCCATTCACTATTTGGAGGGGGCTGATTGTCTACTATTTTTTTTTAAAACTGAAAGAAAAGAGCATCTACCTTTAAATCTTATGTTCATTAACTTCAGATTACATATTCCCAAGAAAGAGTCAAGCTGCTCTACTTTTTCTTGAGGTGGGGAGTAGTCTGGAGTTTTGTATACAACATTATCGCACAACAAGACAGGGAAGACTGTAGGACTACTGATTACGGACTCTAACTTTCATTTTAATTCTTATCTTCATTGTATACATTGTTTGGAAAAAGAAAATGGCAGGAGGTGGTATTCAAACAAGTAAATAAAATAGGACAAAATGATCCCAAATAACAGGGTTCACAACTATAAGGTCCCATTGTGCTTGGGAACATGAGATAAACCACAGTCTCGTAGCTGATTGATAGACCCTTTTTGCAGGGCTGGCAAGAAATCTGAAATGATATCTCAAATGGCTTCCAATATTCTGCTAAAAATAGTTCTAAAAATAAAAAAACAATAATTTGAAGATAAATAAATAGGTTTTTTGTAAAGGATAAAACTTGTCAGGGAATCCTATTTGTCTCCAAAGCTATAGGGTTGGATGCCATGTTGAGATGTTAGCTTATTTTTTCCTTTCCCCTTTGAGGAGGTACTTAGCTATATACTCGATTATTTCAAGAAAGACATATGGTAGGACAAAAAAGTTAAACTGGCCACAAGTCTTTGTAAATTTTTTTTCCCCTACATTTGTAAGCTCTTAGGGAAACCTAGAGGATTTTATGATGAAGCCAAAGATTCTTTGGTTTCATGGGCATAAACTTCTGAACGCAGAGGAGGATTATCTCCAGACTGGGAAGCTCTGCCTTAGTCTGTAAAGAGAGAGACATTCAGGGATAGATATAGATTAGAGACAGGGAAACTGTACATGGTTTTCTAGCAGCTCCTCTGGGAGCTAAAATTCCACACCAAAAAAAAAAAAAAAAAACATGGCTTTACTGTGTTGTGCAGCTCAGTCCACAGGATCCCTGGGTCCTGTGTTGGTCAGGGTTCTCCAGAAAACAGAATCAATGGATATATAGATATTGATATTGACATAGACGTACATATATAACAGGAGACTGATTATTGGAGTTGTTTTGTGTGAGTACAGAAACTGCGATCTGCTGTCTGCAAGCTGGAGAACCAGGCAAGCCAGTGGTATAAGTCAAATCTGATGGCCTGAGAGCCAGAGGAGCCAATGGTGTACTCTCAGTCTGAGGCTGAGGGCCTGAGAAACTGGAAGGCCACAGGTATAAGTCTCAGAGTCCCCAGCGGCCCAAGAAACTGGCGTTCTAATGTCCAAGGTCAGGATAAGATGGGTGTCCCAGCACCAGAAGAAAGAAACAACTCACATTTCCTCAGTCTTCATTCTATCTGGACCCTCTGCCAATTGCATGGGGTCTGCCCATATTGGGAGAGGATAGATCTTCCTTACTCAGTCCACTAATTCAAAGGTCAGTCTCTTCCAAGAATTGATGCCCACACTTACTCTGTTGTAGGGTTGGGGCTGAGACAGGGGGTTGGTTGAGAGCCGGCGAGGAGCAGTTGTCAGCCCAGCTCTCTCCACTATGTGCCCTTGGTGGCTAGCTCTCCTCTACCTGAGTAAATGTCTAAAGGTTTAGACTCTGGAAACTTAAAAAAAAGAGGATCTTTGGACTGAGAGGGACACCAGGGAAAGTTAAGGGCAGATGTGCTTTAACAAAATAAACTAACAACAACAACAAAAGGAACATCAATAGAATATCTTCAAACTGAATGATGGGACTTTCTATTCAATTTTCCATGTCTTTATATCAGAATGCTGCAGCCAGAACTTAACTTCTGGGCAGGAGGTTAGAGGGTTTTTCCTAGGAACTCTGACCAACTCAAGAGGAGAGGATTTAAGAAACTGACATTGATGGAATCCTTGTGAATGTCTTGGTCAAATAATCTCCATGAATTCCAAAGTCAGTGTGTCCCACTGACATACACAGAGCTTATAATTAGATTTGCATGCTCTTCACTCTCAGAGCCCAGGATTAGGGGCCCAGGATTACCAGGTATTTTAGGAAAGTCTGTCATATAAAAGAAAATAGGCCAAACAAATAGAAAAAAGAGACAGTTTGGAAGAAAACAAGACTATAAAAAAGAGAAGAAAAAAAAGAACACATCATTAATATCCTAAGGGAGATACTGTATTTGTGATTAAAGTACATACAGAATCTTTTTAAAAGAAAGAACTATTTAGAGAATTTTTTAAAGACTAAGGAATTGATAATGTCATGAAAGATAAGAAAAATGACAGAAGGTTTGATTGCCAAGAAAAATGAGAGGAAAAAAAGATGGAAAATAAGAGCTGATAAGAACAAGAAAACTAGAGATCCATGCAAGAAATTTGGCATCTGAGTAAATAGAGTTACAGAAAGAGAATTGAGAAAAGAATAAATCATCAATGATATAATTTAAGAATAATTTCCAGAATTGAAGGACTTAGATTTCTAAATTTTAAAAATCTATCTAGCACAAAACAATGAATTCAAAAATATTTTAAACCAAGGTACATCGCTATGAAATTTCTAAATAATAGAAAAAGAAGAGACTATATAATCTTACAGAAAGGGGAGAATAGAAAGGTCAATATAAAATCAGAAATAAGAATGCCTTCCTCTAAATAGCAACACTAAGAAAAACCAAGAGTGAAGTCATGCCTTCAAAATTCTAAAAAGAAATAATTATCAATCTAACAGAATTCTATTACAGCCAAATATCAATTAATTGTGAAGATAAAGACATCATCAGACAGCCAACGTTTCAAAATATTCGTCTGTCATTCTTAGAAATATGTTGTAGAATATGACACATCAAAACCAATGAATAAAAAAGAAAGAAGAAGAAGATATGGGAATTCAGAAAACACAAAATCTATCATTGGAGAAAGAGAATCTTTAGGAGGAGGATGACATGAAATCTCACGATGACAGTTGAATTCCAGTTGGAGAAAATGTCTGGTGAACTTGGCCTAGAGTCCCGATGAATCCTTGTGTTGATTTAACCATGTGCTAATAGAGGTCTTATTCACTCCTATGTGCCATGCAAAACTTATTCTTTGACATACTTCTGAGAGCTAGAGGTAAATTGTTGTAATTTTAGAAGTAGAACATGCAGAGCAGCCCCAATCTCCCTTCCATATTCCTACTGGATACCTAGCACCTGTCCCACACCACAGCTCTGCCAGGCCACTGGACATTAGAGATCTTCGTGATCTTTGTGTTTTGAAACTTACTCTTGGCCTTAGGCTCTGGCTTTCTCAGAAGGTAATTTTGAAATCTCTGTAAAGACTATGTCCAACTTACCTTCTTCAGAAAGCCTTTGTCTAATTATGATAATATTGCCCGTATCTTGGGTTGGTGGAGTAATAATTTTTACATAAGTAATATTTGACATTTATTTGTATGCATAGCAATTGATATATTTTTCAAAAATTATTGAAAAAATAAAATAAGAAGATAGCAAAAGTTTACCAAAATATGCCAAACCAATGACAGCAATATCAAATCTCCAAAAAACATCAGATGAGGAATACTAGTAACAGATAAAGTATATTTTGAGTCTATAAAAAGGAGGCTTATTATATGCTAATAAAGTATGCAACCCACAATGGAAAAATAACAGTCTTCAGTATGCTATGTGCATTGTGGTGTGAACTAATGCATATTGATAACCTACATCAGAATTCGTGAAACAAATGTTGTTTGGAAATGGACAAAAATTGTTCTGGGAAATTTGAACTCAACAAGTTAAACACACAGAAAATATGACAAAAAATCTGAATATTAAAATAGCAAAGTCCTGTGCATACATTTAACTGTCTGGATAAAAAATGCACATTTCTAAGAAAATGTATATTACCAGAGATGAACCAATAAGAAGAAATCTCAACAAACTGTAGAAGAATTTGAATCAAAATACCCAATAATTACCTTCAAAAAAGGCTTTGGAACCAAATGGTTATGATGGCCGATTTTCTTAAATTTTCAAGGAAGAAAGGATAGGAGAATATTTATATAGTCTCATTTTGACAATTATATTTCTATGAATATAAGCAAAGGCAGACTCATAAAGTACAATGTAAAAAATACCTAAATGTTTTATGTAAAAAATAAACAAATTTAGAAGGAAATGACAAACTTGGAAGAAGAGAATTGTCAACATATATGACAGACGTGTGATATCCTTAATATATAGATCTTAGAAACAAATTAAAATTATATAGGGTATAATAGGGAAAAAATGGTAAAATACTGAAGAGGTCGCTCAGAAAGAATTACAAATAACCAAGAAAACTATGAGAAAATTATTTGATAGCTATTATTCAAAGAAATGCAATGTATACCCGCAATCTAATTTTAATCTGTTTCATGAAGGTTAAATACAATACTTATTCATTGATAAAAGATGGAAAATATAAATTTCCAAAACCTTCTCAGAAAGAAATCTGGAGTAGTAAAGCAAGAGACATAAAAGCTTTCATACTTTTTTCCCCCAGAAAATACAAGTTTAGAAAATGATCTGAAGTAAATAATTATATATGCATACATTGATGTGTAAGGATAGTCAATCTGGATGTTTTCATAATAAAATGAGTTTCATAAAAAAGTGAGAAATGTTCATATGTACATCAAAATGTGAATAGTTTGCATATAAGGTCATTCATCTATATAAGAAATTCTTTTAGCCACTAGAAATTATACTAACAATAATTAAAGACTTTGGGAATTTTTGTAATATGGTGTTAAACCGATCAGCTGAATATAAAATTACATATGTGGTGCAATCCCCATTTTTTTAAAAAAGTTTAAACATGGATGTGTGTGTGTTTATGTACGCATAATTATACAAAGCACTAAAAAGAAAAAGGATTCAAAATCATACCAAAATTTTAACTATGTTTATTTCTGAGTGATGAGATTATGAGTGAAATTTCTTGTCTTTTTATTCATGTTCAATACTTTTATACAGAAATAGCAGACATTATTCCAAATAGCAAGTTAAAATCCTCTTAAGTGACAAATATGGAATGAATGGTTCTCCAAGGCATTTGATTGCCATTAGTATAGACTTGGTCTTCCTCCTGGCAGGAAAAAACCAAAATAACCAATAAAACTTGTTCACACAACTGTGCTGACAATGATATTAATGCCTAGAACAACACAGCAGTTAACTAAGGGAAAACCATGCTGGGTTGAACTCAATGAGAACCAGAGGAGGGTGAAAGCAAATGGAAAAAGATGAAATTGACAGGAAAAGCAAATGGTAAATTCAAGCTCCCAGCCTGGGTGGGCAGTTTGGGTGGGAAACTAACCTCTCCAGAGTTTGGGTTCACTGACCACAAGTGAAACAGAGATTGGCAGAGTAGGCCAGTCCGAGGCAAATATCTATAAAAGTGTTCTACCCTGTGAGTACCACCCTGAAATATAATTAACCACCTGAACAAAGGAAAACAGTGCCCGGGATTTCTCCATCCAGGAAACAAATCTGAAGAGCAGGAACTAGAGCCATGTGCCAACACTTCTCCAAGATCAGAGGCCAAGAAAATAGCATAAGATCTGAAAAATAAATTTGGTCAGATTCTCACAGGACTTTCTACCTCAACTCTTTTGAATTGGACAGTTTCTTTCTAAGGACCACTTATGAAAGAAATCTAAGTATCATCTTGATCCTAAAACCTTAAGAACTATGAAATTATTTTTACACAGTAACAGACTTTGTTAAATTACATGAACTATTTCTGACATATTGGAAGAGAGAGCCAATCTACCTGGGTTATGGAAATTTTTCTACTTTAAACACAAGTACACACACACATACACACACGCATATATATATATATATTTAGTAGCTTCAATTCTTTATTTTTTTCATTAGCCCATTTAAGCATTCAACCATTCAACAACTGTTCTATATATACAGAGCATTTATCATGCCCTAGGCATTGAGGACTATACAAAGTTATATAAGTGATATGCACTCTTCTTCAAAACTGGTGGAAGGAATAGGATATTAAGATATTAATGTAAAATGAGGGCTCTTACTTGTAAGGATATACTATAATAATAATAAAAAACCCTGATGAATCAGTGGTCTCACATAATAAAGGTTTATTTATCACTCACAAACATCTGACAGAAGTCAAGATGTTTTCCAGAGCAATGTTTCATAACAAAACATTGCTTCCAATGAAGCAATGGATGCTTCCAAAACATGGCCTCCAAAGTCACCATCAAAGGAGAGAAGAGATAGAAGAGGCACACTGGCTCTTAAATATCATGTATCAGAAATGATGTGTTATTTCCTTTAATATTTTTATTTGTCATAACTCAGTAATACTGGCCTTGGGTTGGTTTCCCTGTGAAGTAGAATCTGGGCCAAGGATTTAAATTCAAGTGATTTGTTTCAGAAATAATCCCAGGAAAAATCAATAATGAATAAGAGACATAAGACACGAAAGCCAAGCAAGGGTGCAATTTTACTCATTAGCTATGGATATGCCATTGGTGGGGTGAGATGAATGGAGATATAAAACTCCCAGGTATTCCCACATCTTGAAGGTGAGGCAGCATCGATGTCCGAAGCAAACGTGTGAAGGTCCAGGTGCCAACCATTAGCATCAAAGTATGTCAAAGCTGGGGGATGATGGGCACACAGACTGGTTAAAGAGATGGAAGAGAATGGACAGAGCAAAAATAGTGTCCACTCCAAGCTGCAACAAAACTTCAGAGAAGGTAGAAAATATTGGCTTCCTTTGTACTTATGAAGAGGAGATTTTGCAGTAAGTACGTGGTGCTAATTAGGACTGCTGTATGTTCTAGGCTACATCATGTAAGTGGAAAAGAACCCGGCAATAACTTGGTTATAATGAGCCTGAAGGTTGACGGTTGGCTCTTGTCATCTTTCCAGCCACTACCATCAATGTTCATTGATCAAAGATTCAAATTCAAAGATTCAAAACACAAATGTAGTGTTTTTCATATGTCAAATAAGTACTGTGCTGTTATCTCTAATAAAAAATGTATACTAAAATTCAGATATTAATGGTAGTTTCAAAAAGCATAGGAAATCAGCTTAAATTTGAAGGCTAATTATTTCATTTCTTCTTTTTTATTTGACATATTTGCCTTAGAGAAAAATATCAAGATGGTTTTTTAAATTATATATTTATTAATGTAAATGAAGGAGCTTGCTTAGCACAATGCCTATATAAAAAAACTCTTGATAAATATTTATTTTGACATTTATATTACCTAAGGAACAAAAATGAGAAAGTAATTCCTTAGCAAGCACAAAATAGTTTCCATGTATGACATGGTTAAGCTCTTAAGAATTTTTTTTACAATAATAAAATTGGTTTTAAAAGAACTTGAAGAGAAAAATGACCAGATTGTGATTCTGGACATGTAAGAAAAATCTAAACTCAGCCTTCAGGCCCAAATCAACCAAATTTCTAATCCAAGTGAAAAAACAAGCAATTTTTAAAATACAACATATTATAGACATAATAATTTAAGTGATCCTTTTCGTAGATCTTTATACTTATAATTTTGTAGAAGTTTCTTATCAAACCTTGTTTCAATCTTAATTATGTTTTATTCTACTTTTTCTTCTTTTTTGTTAATTTGCTTCATTTTAATGTAACTATGCTACTCTTATAAAGTGATTTTCACATTAAAATATGCATAACTACAATGCTATCTCATTATTGTAAAGGTGGTCTGTGGCCCAATTTTCACATTGCATTTTACCCTTCACTAACCAGTAATAAAAGAATGGTAAAAATCTTAAAATATACTGTACCCTAGATTTAAACAATCATCTCAGCTACAGAATTATTAATATTATAACTTAAGGTGAAAACAAAATAATGTGCTAAGTTTAAAAGGTGAAAATCTAAACAAATACATGAGAGACATTTCATCTATAATAGTATGTTCTAAAATTTGTTGTTCTCTGATTTTAACTACCTGACCCATTCTAACAAAGAAAAATTCTAAAAAAGAGCACGATCCAAAGACAAGTACGGCTGAACAAAATCCTGAAACATTGTTCCTAAGCATTTATTTTTAGGATAGCCGGAAAACAGCTCCCAGGTGGCTTTGGCTGCCAAAACAAAACTGAAAGAGGTTATAAAAATCCAGTAAATTGAATTCAACTGTTTATAACAGATTTTTGAACACCTACTGTGTGTTGAGCCCTGGAAATACAGAACTGTGCATGGCATTTTCATGCTGATACTGGAGCAAACACATTTACTCAAACCCTGATAGCAAGTCTAGATAAATTGTGGCTATCTAAAGAATATTCCCAAAGAGATCCGTTAGCATTGTAATTCAGTCAACACTTGTGCTTAAATAATAATTAATAATCATTTGTTAAGCTCCCATAGCACTCTAGACTCTGAAATCAACCTAAATATATAAAACTCTCACTTCTTCCCATGGTGATTTTAGAAATAATGGCCCTATTGTACTAGGGTCTCTCATCCCTAATTATTTCTTTATCTGCAAAATAAGCACCATGCACATTGAGATGCTTTGTTTCATTATATTAAATAGAAAGTTTACACATGGAGACTGCCCAGTACTTTGTACATATGCTACACTATTTGTCCTTAAGTCTAGGGATTTCCTTTACTTGGCATGAATTATAGGAGAGGTGCCTAACACCCAGACTGAATGAGTTATTCTAGCTTAGGGTGGTGTTGGAGAAAAAAGTGCATAAACCAGAGGATGTCATTAGACCAGTGACAATGGAGGAGAAAATATCCAGTGCTGACAGCTCTGCTCACTTGCAAGCTGATCGGTGTCAACGTGCAGAGTAGCACAGACAGAATGGCTTAGGAAGGGGTTTGCTGCATCTGGCGAGAAAGGAAGTATAACAGCAAAAAGAGAACAAAATATTGTATGTCTGTGTTTGCTCCACCTAGGAAAAGCAGACACAATGAAACTACAGTATATATAGAGAAGGAACTAACCACATGTATTAATGCAGTCTTTGTGCCTCAGCTGTAAAACAGGTTCTGGGCTTGTAGTTAAAGTGGCTGCACAGATGGGGCCTTTTCCCCTTTCTTTGCAATATTCTATATTCTAATTATGACTTACGCTGCTTCTGGCACGAAAGCAAGGCCACTGATGTGGCCCCAAGAGTAGGCATGATAAAAAGCCAGGCCCATGAACTCACAGGGCTGCTCTTTTCCACTTCCCTTCTCCTCCCTCTGCTAATTCAGTATGAGTTTTTTTTAGAGCATTTGGAATTCTTCAAGCTGTCTCTGGTTGCTTTTCACTCACTGAAAGAAAGAAGATCCAACCTTCCGAAGGAACGCCATAGTTACTGGCAGGACAGGAAGCATAGACTGATGAACGATGCGGTACAAAAACTCTACAAGTATATAAAGGAAAGTGATAATAACTGATTACAGTAAAAGACCTTGTAGGGACTTAGCAAATTTTTTAGGATTCTATGTAAAATCCGAGTGCAAAAATCTATATTATAGGGCACAAGTCTCCCCACCTCATATGGTACTTCATTTTGGCTATAAATGTGAAGCTATTCAATTCTAATCCATAAAGAAATAACACCATAAAATTAATGAAAAATCACTAAATAAGATGTTTTAAATCATCTTATTTCATTTCTATTATTGTTAGTGGAGCCTTGTGAATTTTCTGTTCTGTATAAATTGGTGTTTAACTATTGAACTTCACCTTAACATTCTACCAAACTCTTATGAAGAACAAATATTCTTAGTAAATGATTCTCATGTAAGCTATATAGCTGTCAATATAGGAAAGAGTCCTGTACAATTTGTACATAAGTTTTAGCTGTTTAAATATACTGACATAATTATCAGATAGGGTCTTCTATTTCAATGTAATCTTTTTAAACCCTTAAAGAGATTTTTTTTCTTCCTTTTTTCTGTTGTAGTCATTTTTTCCCCAGAATCTCAAAAATTGACTTCCACCGGTTGGTAATTAGAACATTGCTATACTCCCTCATCAATTCATTTATTTATTCATTCAACAAATATTTACTCAATGCCAGCTATTTACTAGGCATTATTCTAGGAAATACGGTAGTTTATAAAACAGCATAGAGCAAAAATTCTACCCAAAGGAAACAGATAATAAAATAAACAAGTAAAATGTATAGTAAAGTAGATATCAATAGGTATTATAGACAAAAATAAAGGAAGGAATATATAAATAAAGGGAATGGAATTTCAAATATTGTAGCTAAGAAATGTTTCACTAAAAGGATATTTAACACATCTATAAGGAAAGACAGGAATATAGTCATATGGATTTATGATAGAAAATTGTTCTGTAGAGGAAACAAGAAGTACGAAAGCTCTGAAGGCAGATTATATGTGAGGTATGAGAAGAATAAGGTGACCAATATGGCCAGATAGATCAACCAGCAGGAGATAATCACAGAGCCTTGACAAGCCCAGATTATGTAGGCCAATGTAAGTGCTTAAGCTTTTACTCTGAGTAAAATGGGAAGCCATTGGAGAGTTTGTGTAGAAGAGTGACATGCATGAATTTGTGTTTTGTAAGACTGCTATTTTGATAATAAGCTGTTGGGATAACAAAGGATGAAATGGAGATGTTATCCAGAAGTTCATTGTAATTGTTCAGACAAGAAACAATGATGACTTGGACTGAACTAATTGCTATAAAGAGAGTGCAAATTTGTTGGATTATAGATGTGTCTTAAAGGTACAGTGAGCAGTACTTGGTGACAGATTAGACACGGGTTATGAGAGAAGGAGTGAGGTCATATATGACTCCCAGGACTTAGGACTGAGAAAATGAAAGTGTGAAGTTGCAATTTACAGAGATGGGGAAGACTCCGTGAGGAGAAGGTTTGGAGGAAAGGACGGTGTGTAATTTTGGAGTTGCTAAATCTCAGATGCCTACTGGGTATCTAAGAAAAGAGGTCTGGAGTTGAGGAGAGAGGTCTAGGCTAGAGATATCCATTCAGATGATTTTTGAAATCATGAAAAAGGTAAGACTATCAAGATAGTGAGTACAGGGAGAAAAGAAGACAGACTGAGGACTGAGCCCTGGGGTAATCCAGTGATTTGTGATCAGAGAAATTAAAAGAAACCCTCAAAGGAGACAAAGAAGAAGTAGCCAGTGAAAAAGAAAAAAGATGAGAGAGAATGATGTCTTGGAAGGCACATAAGGAAATTTTCAAAGAGGAAGTGATCAACTGTATCAAAATTTGAAGATGGGTCAAGTAAGATGGTGAATAAGTACTGACCACTGGATTTAGCAATATGGAGGTCGTTGGTATTTTTAATAAGAAAGTTTCATTAGAGTGATGTGTTCAAAAGCTTGACTGAAGAGGGCTCAGGAAAGAAAGTAGGAAAAGAATTGGAGACAGTTAATTTAGGCAATGTTTTGAAAGGTTTTTCTATAAAACTAAATGAGAAAATCAGTAGCCGAGTGGGAGGATGGAGTCAATAATATTCTTTTTTCAGATGGGAGAAATAAGACCATATTTGTAGGTTGATATAAATGATCCCATGGAAATTAGAGGGAAATAATACAGAAGGGAGAAGAATGTCTTGAAGTAGGAGAGAAAACAAGCAATCTTCCACCATGTGGAGGGATTATCTTTGGATAGGAACACCCTTAATCCACCTAGTGTCTAAGGTACACATGCAAGTAGGTGGTTAGTTATTATGGCAGGAGATCGTGGATGCTGTCTCTGAGTGATTCTATTTTCTCCGAAAGCAATGTCATCAGCTGGGACTTAGGATTTAGGGGAAAGTATTAGAAGTTAGAGGAGAGAAAAAAAAGTAGGAAATATTTTTCAGAGAGAGTAGAAGAATGAGTGAACTAAAGAATTAGGATTGTCAGGCAGCATTAAGAATGCACTTGAGATTAAAGGTCATAAATTTAAAGGAAAACAATCATTATGATTGTGTTTTTCTGCAGCCATGTTTAGTTTATGGGAGCAGATGTGGAGTAGGCAGAGAGAGGGATTTAATCACAGGTTAACCATAGATAAAATTTTGCAAGACAGATACACTGCAAAGAGAGGGAATTATTATAATGATGGAACATGGAACATGAGGTGTGTAAATAAAGGGATGGAAAGGTGCGGTTAGGAACAATGAAAAACTGGTGTGAACATTGATTTCAGCCCCAGTTATCTTATGTGGATGGAAGATGATAATCTTAGAGGAGAGGAGGGCAAGGAACTGAGAAGCCAGACTGAAAAGAGCAGCTACATAGGTTTTACAATCACCAAGAATTAAGCCTGGAACAGTTTGGAAGAGAGCAACTTTTACCTAAAAATCAGACTCTTGAAGGAGAAAGGGAGAGTGACCTAGATGACAGTAAATGAGTGTAACAAGGAAGGGTGATACGCAGTCTCACACACAGCGTGAGCTTTGAAGTTGCAAGGATTTGTGATCCATCATTTAATGCAATGTGAATTGAGCGCCTATTTTGTGCCAAGTCTGAGATGAACTCATGGTGGTTTCAGTTTTTTTAAGTTAAAATTTATGTAAAATGAATGCATTTTACTAAGTGAGGTATCCCAAGAATGGAAAGACAAGCACCACATGTACTCATCATCAATTGATATTAACTGATCAACACATAAGTGCACATATAAGAATAACATCTATTGGACGTTGGGCGGGGGGAGGAGGGAGGAGGGAGGAGGGAGGAGAGGAGGGGTATATGCATGCACAAAGAGTGCAATGTGCACCACCCAAATGATGGACATATTTGAAACT